>JANSTX010002597.1:0-22041 GCA_027564355.1 Penthetria funebris
TAAGGAAATTATTACATTTCTATTATTATTTTAATAAATGAATAAATTTTCAATTTACGTAGAAAGTGTACGAGTAGCTTGAGAGGTGAATCCATAAATGTAACATATATAAAACAATTAAGTAATCTTTAAAAACGTATTTGGTAACGATTGTCTAATAATGAAGGTACTTTTGAATATTTCTTGCATTACTAGAGTGACCGACTAACATCTTAAACTTGCACAACCTCTATTATCTGTGGTAACATTTGGAAAGACGATACACACAGTTTATGTCAATGAATGACATGTGATCGTGATCAAAAATAATATGTTTAATATCTTGTGTATACAAATTTCAGACTTGGCTGAACACATCACTCTACCGAAATATTTAAATTATTTGGCGACCAACTACATTCCACAGTATATTGGAAAATAATGTGGTTTTACAGTTGACATTTGATATATGTATTGGAAACGGCAAATTATCATCGTAAATTGTATACCCAATAAGCTTTAATTTTCGAATGTTGTTTCTCTACGAACTTTAGTAGAAATCTCTCGTAAGCGTTTAGATCGTTAAAAGTTAAAAATAACACATTTTCAAGATTAAAATTTAAATTTTTCCAAAATAAAGAATATTTTTGATGATTATATGATTTCTAGAGATCCACAAAATTGACTAAAACGAAATAATATAGCAGTCTAGTGCCAGTATTGGTGTTGGAATAAAATAAAAGTACTGGGCAGAGATCGTGAACATAAAGGTACTGGGCAGAAAACAATGGCGGATGATCTTTGACGCTCTATGCTTCCATGTGGATTAAAGTTCGAGATGATGATGTTTTTAATATTTTTGATATTAAATAAAATTTGTCGTGATGTAAGTTCTTAACATTGTGTATTATAATGACGAATAAAATCCTGTTTACACAATTATGCGTTAACATTTTCGCAAAAGAATTTCGCGGCAATGGTTGGTATCAAAGAATGATGAGATAATTCTTTTTATGATTTATTCAAATAACATTAAAAAATAAAAAACTATTTTATGTCAATATAAAAAAAGCATAAATAAATCAAATAAAGGATTCACTTTTCATAGTAAATAAAATTAGAATTAATTCGTTAACGAAACATCAAATAAATAAATTAAATAAATTTACATAAAAAGTTAACTCAAAATTAAAATAAATTATTATGCGATTTCTTTTCTTTACAAGTAAAATTGAACAACAAAATAAACAAAACTACGTTTTTATTTTGTTTCTTTTTTTTAAAATTTATTTACTTTTTTATTAAAAAAAAAAAAAGAAAAAAAAAAAAAAAAACGTTTTTTTTTTTATTGCCGAAACGGAAACACTTAAATGAAAATAATCCTTTTTCTAAAAATACTCTTCAAAATATTTATTATTTTAAGTTACTAAATATAATTAACTTCATAAAGGTCATTAAAATTTACACCTTTATATATATATGTGAATGTTACCATGTTAACGTTGCTGATGACATGATCGCACGGATTGACGATCGATTGATATACAGACTACGATGATTGCATTTAATTAGTGTGTATAATAACATTTTCGATGAAAATCATAGTTTGGTGTTAAAATATTACATAGGCAATTTTGAAATTTATGTGATCACTCAGCATAACCAAAATGATATAATCAAAACATTTAGATTTTAATTTTGTAATATATTTATTATTAAAGTCATTTTGAAATGTTTTGAAAAGTATTTTAAAAAAAAAAATTTTGGAAAAAAGATTAAGAAACATCTTATTTGGATTAAGAAAAGAATTTCCACATTTAACTATAAACATTTTGGGAAAATTTAAAATTTAAAAAAAATGTTATTTTTAAAATTATAATTAGACAGAAAAATGCATTCTGTTTATTTACATCTATTTTTTTAAATAATTTTTTTTTTCTCAAAATTTCATTTAAACAAACATTTAGATGTGCTTATTTTACTTCATATAAATGTAAAGATCATCATATTTCATATGATCGTTTGGATGGATGCATTAAGAAATAACTCTGTATATAATAAAAAATGTGTTAATGGATAGTGCAGAGACCATTATTTACATTTTTAGTGTTGATTTTTTACATCATTATTAACTATATGCGTTTTTTAGTAAGTCACAAAAATAAAATATTACTTAATTGTATATATTAAGTTTGAAACAATGACACTAAATTAGATCAGCTTTTGTATTATATTTTGCAATTTATGTTTAAAAATTTGATGAAATGTTATTGAAATGAGCTCTCATTTTATTGGATTTATTCAATAAATAAAAAAAAATAAGTACGAAAACCTAAAGATTTTCAAGCTAGCATTAAATGTCACATCCCTAGAATTGTAAGGTGTGAACAAAGGTTTGATCTCAAAGAGTATAATGAGAAAATACAATATTCTAGAGATGTCCATGAAAAAACAACCTGTTTTATTAACTAATTTAAAAGATAATCTGCAACAATTTGTTGGGAAAATAGTAACTGAACACCATCTGAAACTTGAGCTTATTGTGAACGAACTGATCGATGCAATTATTGAAGCATTCGATTATCAGATCTAAAAACTGTAAACACAGAGAAAAATACTAAATAATGGAATATCAGGGTACTTTAATCGAAGTGTTAACAATTAAAATTGTTAGGAGTTTTTGTCAATTGTGAAAAAAATTATTTTTAGACAATGTTTGAAAATATATTAAATATTTCATGAAAACTGTCTTACTATTTGGTCAGCTTTGACGCAAATGATCAAGAGTCTACCGAGGAATGTATTGCACGTTGCACGAATGTAAGTATGTAGAAGACGTTGCAATCCCGATGAAGCGCTGACTTCAATAAATTCTAGCTCTCATAACTTTTTGTTAACGTTATTAGCTTCCAAAATGAATCATGTGACGCAGTCCATTGGTTTCAAGTTTGATATGAGTACGGTGACCAATACTGAGAAAGAAATGAACTGTGAAACGTGATTTTTTAAAAAATTACTAATAATGAGAAGCATATATAACTGCCGATTTCAAGATATTTCAATTTTACTATAAAAATACTTTCTAGCACTTATGTTTTCCTGATTTTTGGAAAAGAGGTAGATAAAATAAAGCAGTTTTTGGGGGAACGGGATTATGTTCACCATTACGCAAAAATTGGATAATTCGACGAAATAACATCTTTGTATTTTCAACGGTTTTAAATTTATGTATCAGGAAAACATGATTATCAGCATGTCATTTTGAAACATTTTCTCAACTTAAATAATAAAAAGGGCACAATTTTCAAAATACAAAACCGATGAATTTTGGTGAACACACAAGAAGATATAAAGTGCTCTGAATACAAACAGTAAATTAGTCTCAGTTATTGTGTTCACAAAATATTAGATAAGTAGTTGAATCTATAAGTAATTTCGGTCGTTCATTATGCAGATAGCAAAAAAAAATATATCAGGAAAATTATGCCTCAGCTGTTTTGTTTATTTTATAATGTTATCACACATCTAACGAAACTGAACATCGAGAATGGATTTAATAATGTCTCACATAAGTAGTTGTCCACTATCGACCAGCAGATATCCAATTAGGAATAAAATATATTAGAAAAATTACGACAAAAATAGGGTTATCGCAAATGAATTATTAGAGAATTATTTTCAAAATTATTATCAATAATAGAATATTATATTTTGAACATTACCTGCACCATGATATAAAATTTGAAACATTATCTCTGGCGAAAAATGTTCCACTTTTTGCTGCTGGTAAAAAATGAATATTTCCCATAGCCAAAATTGGTCCGGCTAATCCAGTTGTCATCGATTTTGTCATTGATTTATTACGTGCCTGGCGTCTTGCTAAATATTCTTCAGCTGCTATTCGGACATTATTTGCATGCTGTAATTTAAAAAAAAAATCTATTTAGATTTAATTGAATTTTAAAATTTATAATGTGTATGTAATCAAGTAATAAGCCTATCAGTGCTCCATCGAATCTTATTAAACCCAAGAATATTGAGTTTGTACCTCTTCAATTCTTGAGCCACGTGAGTCAGTTTTGTCGGTTCAAGTATTTGTTATAAAGTGCCAGGTTTTGAATATTTTCTGTTTCCGTAAGACAAACATTTTGTGTACCCATCCGATACGATGTCATTTATGTTGACGTCTATGATGCAATATATATGTGTTAGCAGTGGTTGGTGAGTTGAATGTTATTATATGATTGGACGACCATTCGAACCCGTTCTCCCTCGCAATATGAGTCGCGTTTGAGTTGATGTTTATTGTATCAAACTATGTTTTCGGTGGTAACCACGAGAAGACATTGCAAGGAATTGGTTAAAAATTCAATTAACTTTTACGATAGTTCCTAAGTTCCTAAGACAATTTACCATTGTAATTCCCATTTTAAAATAAGTGAAATATACTCGAATAATATGCCTGCAATTAATTGAACATGTAAAAATTAGATCATATAAACAAAAATCATTAAATTTATGCATAAAAATGTGAATGCATCAACGTTTCCTTCAACCAAATTATGTCATTCTGCAATAATATAATCAAACATGTCAGTATTTATTTTTTCCTTTCAATCGTAAAAGTCTTGTCAAACGTAAACATGCAATCCAAAAATTTTCATATTAATTTTTATAATTAAAATTATTTCTTGTCAATCAAAAATATTTTAATTTAAAGTTTTTTTTTTATTTTGAAAAATTATGTAAAAATTACAAGAAAAAATAACCTGCATGTACTGTGTTTTTGTGTGTATGTTCTTCCAATAATTTGTTAATTAGTTACATAAAACATGAATAATCGATTTTTTGTGTTTTTAATTTGGAAAAAGATAATATCTTTGCGTTTTTTAATCAATTTGCAAAAAAAAAACATGCAACAAAAAAAAATATAAATAAAAAAACAATCAATTCTCATCTGAAGAAATGAAGAAACAATTTATTTTCTCTTCAAAAACAATACCATCCATTAATTTTATTAATAATAAAAATGTTATGGTTATTATACACTTAGTATTACCAATGGTACATGATGAACCTACGGAGGAGGCACATAATTTCATTAATTTTACATAAATATTTTCTGTGCAAAAATTAACAACTCATCCGGGCAACTTTTGTTATGACAATCCATCGATAATTTGAAAGAAAATAAGAAGCAGAAGAAAAATAATAATTTAAAATTTAAATCGCACACAGGTAATTTTGAAGACTGTTTTTGGTTAATTTTTAAGACTCTTGAAAAAATCACTTAAACATTAAATTATCGATGGATGAAGACATATTCAATAAGTCATCATTATAATGAAGTAACCAAAAGTAAATTATTTAAATAAAAAAAATCATAATTGCAAAATTACATAATACAGTCCGTTTTAAAAAATTTTATTTTTTTTTTTTGCTACCTAAAGTTAGTACTTGTACACTCGAACGTCTCAATTACCAATGTTAATAATTCATAATTTATCTTCATATTGCCATGGTGTAATAATATAGCATATTATTAAATGATTATGCAAAGAAATTATATATGGTATTTAATTATTTGCATGATTTCATATACCAAGTGAAAGAGGTTAAAAAGCAAATATAAAAATTTTAATAGTAATTTAGAAAATAAATTGCTTTCAAATTACGTTTAAGTAGACATTAGCAAAAATTGTCTTTAAAATACAAATTAATTTCAATGAAAAAAAATATTCCAACATTTTTCAGGTTCACTACTTCATGTCAGCCAATGTCATAAATAATAAGATTGACTATATGCTTAAATTAATTTTAAAATAAAAAAATAGCCAAGATCGTCCTGAACCACATATTATGTGACACAGAAAATCGAACTTTTTATTTCTTTCCGTAAATCAGAACTATGACAACATAACAATTATTTAAACACTATTTGAATTTTTAGGAGTAGTTTTCCTTTGGTGGAAGGATGCTAAAATTTCACAAAAGGTGTATTTCTACTATGCGAACATTTTGCAATTATCCCGGTTCCGGTCCTATAACAACTGTGGAAGTTTATCTAACAACGATATGTTTAAAAAAAAATTGTTAAAAACACTCTTTGAATTTTTAGGGGTAGTTTCCCTTTGGTGGAAGGATGCTAAAATTTCACAAAAGGTGTATTTCTACTATGCGAACATTTTGCAATTATCCCGGTTCCGGTCCTTTAACAACTGTGGAAGTTTAAATAAAATAGATCTTCTGAGTGTTATGATGTTCTGATACAAATTCAAAATCCTATGAAATGTACCAATGTTTTTCAGAAAAAACAATAATTGCAATTTTGTCTGAAAAAACGAAAAAATTCGTACTATAATAAGGATGTCAGCTATATTTTTAATTGCAAAAGATGCGCAACGACTTTCTACAGATTATATTCTCAGACACAAAATCTCTATCTTTAACCGTTTCCGAGATATACGCATTTGAAATAAAATAGATCTTCTGAGCGTTATGATGTCCAGATACAAATCCAAAATCCTATGAAATGTTCCAACGTTTTCCAGAAAAAAAAACAATAATTGCAATTTCTCGTAAACGGTTAGAGAGAGGGACATGGTGTAAACGGTAAAACACGTAGAAATGCCTACTACATTTCATACAAATATGGTCGAAATGCTGCTACAACAATTAGCCCAAAAAATCGAAAAAAACTCGTGCTATTATAAGGATGTCAGCTACGTTTTTAATTTGCAAAAGATGCGCAACGACTTTCTACATATTTCAGTGTCAAATTGACAAAAAATTCACCTATTTCAAAACTGAACACACAAATTCTCCCGATGGACAATGTCCGGGTGGACATAGCCGTACAGTTTCTATTTAAACGAGACTGTATGTAGTAAAGTCTCCTTACCAGCCCTCGACCCAATGGATGCGCGATAAATTAAGGATTATTTGACCCTTCGACCGTAAATATGTCGATCCATGTTCGCAGATGGATCTGTGTTCAACCCCAGCAGCAACGCCGATGCGAGTCTTTTTGGTGCGCTGAACAGTGCTCCAAACAGTTTTCTGAATCGTCGACGCATTGTGGTTTATGATCGAGTGTGAGCATATGTAGTATCCAGAGCTTTCAATTGATCAAATGTTCATGCAAAATGGTGAATATATTGCCTTCGGATACCTTTAAGGTGTCATCTAACTCACTCAACTTCAATTTACGATCGGCCAAAACCATTTTGAGGATTTTTTTAAGTTTTCTGGAACAATTTGCCGAATTTGGGATTCAATTGCCGAGCTGGGTACTTCATAAAAACCATTTGTCAATGGACTATATGACATCCTTTGAACTTATAATCATGTCCTTTATTTTTTCTCGGAAATCGGATCTATGTTCGATAAAGTTCGAATTTAACTTAAAAAAGCCGTTTTTTTTCGAATATACCACTTTAAAATACTCGTAATGTTAGTTTTTAAGAGTAATAATTATTATCACATGTACACTTAACCCTTATTGAATAATAGCATCGTTTAAACAAAACCGAATTTTTCACTAAAATCTGGCCATCAACTTCAATGAACTCATCAAACTACCATTGCACAAGCGACAGGGGGAGAGGGGGTTCTAGATTAGATTTCTATTCTTTCAATATGTTTTAGCACAGTTATTATATGGGTCAAAAAATGGAAAGTGCCATGTAATTCCGTGTTCACCACTATGCAAAAGCAGAACAAGGGTAAAAGTGATGGTAAACTGTACCCAATTACATTAAATGTTATATACATCAGAAATATCCAAACCGGATTGATTAGCACAGCAATGTAAGATCTGAATAATGGCTCTAATATTAGAATATTATTTGTTATTATGATATATAAGATGATGTAAACGATTTGATCTACTGATTTACTGATAAAACTTAATATTTTTATGTGATCTGAAATAAGTTTGCGATACAACTTTTATGCATTTTTTATGAATTTCTGTGGGGGTTTAATATATGCTCTGAAAAAAGTGACTTCTTCTCAAAATTGAATTATATAGTCATTTGTCATTGAAGTATATTTATTTACTGAGTAACATCCTGTTCTTAACTCGTGTAACATACGTCTAAGAGATGAAAAATTTGTAATTTGAAAATATCTGCGACCATAGTCATAGGAAATGAGGAAATACTAGAATGGGACAAACACCTTCAAATGTTATACAAATGTATGTACTATAGTATATAGTCTATACTATAATGCGAAACACTACAAATTAGGTTGACGAGGCCGCTGTTCTGCAATGGAATCTATAGTTGAAAAATGTAGACGTTTATTTTTCAAATTATATAGTAAAGACAAAATATGTAATTACATGATCGCGATTGATCAAAATTCATATAAATTTCTATACTTCATTTGCATCTGAAGAAGAAATTGCTACAAAAAATACCCCTTAACATAATAATAAAATAATTTAATTAATATTTTGATTTCAGTTTAACATAATTCAAATTGTTGGAGTGGTTTATGTGGGAGTAGCTATAAAAGTAATATGATATACGTAATTCATTAGAATTAATTATTTATTCAACTCAAATTATGGCGTTCTGATTGAAGTACGACTTTAAAATAAAAATCCATATTAAAAAATCATACAGATACTGTCTAGATGTTTTAAAAAAATTAATTGAAATCCTATATACGTAATTTTTTCTCATCACTAACTATATGTGTATATAAACGTAGATTTTGTACTATTAACATAAATTCATATGACACCAATAACTTCAAAAATACAATATAATTATCTTCTATTTTTTTTTTGCAATAATTTATTACAATTATCTTCTAAATTGTAAATTATAAATGATCTATTCATGAAATAACAACATCAATTTTAAAAGTTAAACAATCTGCATAATTATATTCGTTTAGTTCGTATAATCAATAAGTTAAAATCTATTTTTTTTACCATGATCTTCTTGTACCTACCTCGAGTACATAATTTTTTTATCTTTAACAAATGATTAATTTTTTTCTTATATTATCTAAGCATTAATTATTAAATAAGAGAAGTAAACATAATATTTAATATTGAAATGATAATATGACTATTGAGCTCAATGATTACTAGATAATTTGAATAGTTTAGGTATAATTAGAACTATCTGGGAATTTGGTGACGAATTCAGTGGCGGGCTATTCAACCTATCTTTACTTTCACACGCTTTTCACCAGTAACGTTTGATCACGTTAAAATGTTAGTAATGACGTATGATTGAGGCTGAACAGATGATAGTGTTTGTCGACTGTTTAAAAAACATTTTAATAACAAATAACACGGTAGCAGTTTAGTTATTTTTCTTCACATTACATGTTACATTTCTATGTATTAAAGAAAATGCAGATTGACATCGAAATGCCCGTGAGATGTAAAAGGTTAAGATGATGATATGTAAGTGCGACTTGTTTAAATGATCCATTATAGATAAAAAAAAAATCAATGAGTTTCAATGAGTATTATCATTCACATATTGAATTAATATCCGGTTCCTTTGGTACACAATAAATGATAAAAATCAAAATAATAAAAAAATAATATATGAACAATTTTATTTTGACAGGAAAAATCCATAAATAATAAAATGAATTGACGTTCAAATGATCATTAATAATATAATAATAATTCATTATTTAATATTTAAACAGTCTCCAATTTAACATTCACCTCACATATACAAAATTTTAAAATGTTAAAAACAATAATTGAATCGATGAAAAAGTTACAATTAAATATTTACCTTTAAAATATTTTATCCATATGGTGAATAAATAAATTCCTGCGGACGTTAAAGGTAAGACAAAAGTTTTTAATTAAATTGATATATACAAATAAATTATGTATATATACGAGTATGCTAATGGAATAGTGATTTGTACAGATCAATTGAAGACACCTCAATAAAACGAAGTGACTCAAATATTGTTTGAAAAAAAATTTAAGATCTTAATACAATTGAAATCAATTAGGTGACGAATAGGCTGACCGACAATCATCGATGTTTTATCTAACCCATCTTTACTCCACGTTTTGTCATCGCCTAATCAAGGACAATAGATGTCAGTAATGGCGTGTGATCAAGTCTAAACATTCTGTGTTAATGTCGTATTTGTCGAGTGGTTGATAAAATGTCTGACCGACTAAAAAAACAAGTGATTTGTGCAACACTCTACTGATATATTTAAATGTATAATCAGATATAATTGTAATTGATCCTAAAATTCAATTTTAGTTATTTGAGTTGATATTTAGTGTTACATGCTACTATAGAAATGTAACATCATAAATCAAATCCAAAGACGGAAATTAATCGAAGACTAAGCACAATTAAATCATAAAGTAATAATTGCCAGTCAAAGAGATGCAGCCTGTAAAATAAAGGGTAGCACCATTAAAATGGATTATATGAGAGTAAAAATAGATGCATAGCTATAAAATAGATCGTTTATCATAATTTCGAAAACACACTGTTGACTTATTGGGTAAAAAAAATTGCGATCATGACAGTAAATCTTAACTATGAGCTGTTACTTGTGATATAATTTTCCTCATGTAATTCATCAGATTTGCAAACTTTCAAAAATTTGGTGGTTCATTAATTAGTTTCTATGATGTTAAAACATTCGACAAGAAATTCAGACACGATGTATAAAAAATTAAAGGAAGAAAAATTGAAAGTATTATTGATAAATAACAGACTTTAATGATTAGAAATTAGCCTTTATTATCTTCAACATCATTATCATCTCAAACTTTACTCTATGCGAGAGCCGAATAGGATTTATTTGAGATATTCTGGTTACATTTATGTAATAATATTTTGAAAATTTAAACGCATTCAGTGACTTGTTTGCTAATTTCGGTCAAATTTTAATGTAAAAAATGACGCAAATTGAAAAGTTAATTTTTTTTATAAATGTTGACTTTACATTACATACTGCATTATACATATGATCGATTGCCAGTATTTCTGAAAAGTTAGTTTTTAATAAATCGATAAAGGCTACCAATTATATGTTACATACATCGATATAATCAGGTGCACAGAAAAATTAATAATTATTATTTAATAATATGTTTTGAAATATTCAACGACTATTAAGATAAATCAGATATTTTAGGTGTTAAATTGTTTCTGAATAAATCACTAGAGATAAATGTGGTGGAATTTTTTTTAAATTTTCAAACATTATGAAATATTGTGAAAACATGGTAATTTTGTTAAAACAAATAATGATAATATCATGATCTGGTTTAAGATAAATTTATGTAATATTGATGTGTTGATCATTAACCTTTAGTATATAGGCTAATACATATTTCATCGAGAAATATAAATAAAAGTGAAAGAAAATTATGCATTTTGAGGAAAGCATTTAAATATGATGGATGTTGACAGATGATAGTAAATGATAGATAATTCCAATAATGTGTCAAATGCATTTCATTAATGCACTTTAATAGGCTCTTATTATAGATCAATTATGGAATTTAGCAGTAATTACTATATACTATGATAATGTCATAGTCTTATATTTGTTTAGTAATTATAGACATATTTAAACTTCAATGTATTAAAAGAACCCAAATATACCAAATGCATTTCATTAATGCACTTTAATAGGCTCTTATTAGATCAGTTATGGAATTTATCAGGAATTATTATATACTATGATAATGTAATAGTATTTTATACGGCTGTTTAGTAACTATAGACATATTTAAACTTCAATTTATTAGAGAGAGAGCCCAAATAAACATACAAATTTTTAATTCGAAAATAATAGTTTTTTTTACACATTTTACAAGGACATTATATTATTTCGAATCTATTTATAGATTTAAGATTTAAATACGAAATTTAAAAAATTAAAAACAGAAATATTTTTGTAAAGAATTATATAAAAACATATTAAAAAACAATATAAACACAAATTATAAATAAATCATGAATGAAAATATAAAATTTTATGGAAAAATTTTAAGACAAATTAGGTTCGTTGTTTAAGTCTTTTGTTTTGTGTGTTTTTTTTTTGTTCTTTTCAACGTGTAATAAATGCGATATTTTTTTTTAAAACGATTAACATTTGATTTTAATCTTATTTTAATCTCTAATTTCAATTAGTATTACTTAGTAATAGGATGTTAGTGTTTTTTTTTTTTTTGTATTGGTTAACTTTTTAAAAAATGAGAATTATTGACATATTTCTAGTTATGATTGATTATACGCGATTTCAAAAGACATAATTTTTTGCAGAAATAAATTTACCATTCTTAGATTTATTTATTGCATTGTCGAATATTTCAAGTATTTCAGATACAATTTTTAAGATTATAAAATTAATAACCAATTACTGCTACTGATAATGTCAATGTAAAAATCAGAGAGTTTGTAGTTTTATGAACGTACATATGAAAATGGTTGACTAAGAACTTGAGGATGATCAATCTATATTTACCAATCAGTAGCGATGACAACAGAAACATGATCCGATAATATGTTATTTTTATGACATGTGATCGTAACCAAAAAGTTAATTAATATTGTCTTATTTATGAAAACATGATAAATAAACATATCACCAACAAACTATAGGTAGTTGTTGACAAAACACTTTAATAAAATAAATTTCGATCGTAATAATTGATCCATATAAATAGAAAACTCAATAATTAATTATATATAAAGTGAGAACGGTGTGAAGTGATTATTTACATAATATTTTCACACATCGCCAAACAGATTTGAGTGCATAATATGTATAAAAGTATTGTTGGTTCTCAATGTTTCTATATGTGAAATAAAGGTAAAGACGATGATGAGTTCCATTTACATGTGTTCATAATCTTTAACGATTTTGCTTATCTTGTGTGTATTTATGACGACGTTTCTAAATTTTATAGAAACACATTCAATATTTTTTGTCAATAAAGTGTTACTGCAGATTTATCCCTTTGGTAAGTAAATTCAATTTTATTTAAAAGATTATTGTTAGACATGATGTGCATTATCTTATTTAGTACACTATTAAATTGATGCTTAAACCATCTTTTTTATTGCTAAATATCGTTTTTTTAAAAAAAAATAAAAATGACTAAGTTTGTTACCAATAAAGATTTTGTTAAATGTGATTACTTTATAGAGTTGATTAATTAAAAACCATTTTGTACGGCATTTAAAAAATATAGACCTTGTTAATAAATTCACCCATAATTTATTTTAATAACAGAAAGAAAAAAATAAAACAAAACAAACGCATGTAAAAAGAAAACGCAGGTTCGTCGTTTTTAAGTCTTTTGTTTTTTTTTTATGCTCTTTTTATGTGGGTAATTTTTGGAAATGTTTTTTATTTTATCTTATTTTAATTTATTCTAAAAATATGTATTTTAATATATTTTTATAAACATTACTAGTATATAAAAGTAATGGATTTTGTGTGTAGTATGTTTTTAATCTCAGAATTCAAAATCAACAATTTTCCTACAGTAATAAAAGATTAGAGGCAAATGGTGGTTTCATTTTTCACCAATCGTCTCCAACATTGTACATGTATTTTAATTTAATATTTTTAATTAATAATTCAATAATGCAATTAATGTGTTTATTTATAATAAATCTAGAACTTTTAAATATAAACGTAAAGAAGAAAATACTCATATTTTATGATTACAATTTTTATAACTCGCCTCCACAAGTGGGTACATTAAACTATAAAATTTCCGTATGTTTTAATTTTAATAATTAATTATTTAAAAATAAAAGAAAAAAAAAAACATAATAATTATATGGATTATGATCAGGTTTTATTCTTTCTCCATTTATTGGACTTGTAATTAAATTTTTTTATTTTTTTTTGTATTTTAAAATAAAATTGTGCAAATCATTTACGTACACATTGCATGGTAGAAGTTTCAAAACGATTGTTTATAATGACAAAAAAAAAAACAAAACAATAATTTCATAATTATTCAGTAGGTAAAAATTATAATAATAATAATAATAATAATAATAATTTATATGCACGTACAAGTACATATATGTAAATGTCAAAATTTTATATAATTAATTAATATCTATCTTAGATGTAGGTGTATTTATTATCATTAAATTGTATAACAGAATTTGTAAATTTTTTTTTTTCGAAAATTTGCATCATATTTTGGATAGTTGTATTAATGTACATTTGGTATATTTCAGGTGGTCCCTCTCTATGACGAGTTTGCTTGAAATCAAAAAAATAATGTAATAGAATTTACGTAATTAATTAACTATACATATGGACACTATACGTATTTACAAATAGGTGTAAACGGACAATTTAAATTTAAATTTGATCATTCAAGGTGGCAATGGGATGGATAACCGGATAACGCAACTATAGGCTACTAAATATATTTTACCTTTTGTTTTGTATACTTGTTTGGTTCGCATTAAAGCACTGATCAAATAAAACGACCTTTTGCATTTATGATAATCGAAACCAACACGAAAGCAGTCACTCGTTTACACATTATCATTGGATCTGCTGCCATTTAATCACACAAAAGTTTGTGGCGGTCATCGTAAATTTCCTAAAATTTAAAATCGCTTTTTTTTTTTTACAACTAACTAAGTATCCTTACAATTGTATGACTGTGCGAAACATATCATGTGGCAAAAACAACAATCATATCAGATCTTGAAACGATGAATAGAATTGCCTATCGGAAACAGTGATATTGGATTGGTCTTCCGGATACCATTTATAATTATATAGAATAGAAAATTCGAAAGAAGTGACATTAAGGTACTGGTCAAACATCGCGAACAATTGCAGTTGGTCGTTGACGTATAATTTAAAATTTAAAAATTCATAAGGATTATTTTCAGCCCATAAATACTTTCAAACTTTTCATATGAATCACTTTTATAGTTTTCTATTAAAAGAAATTTTTAAACAAAGAAAATGCATATTACAAATTAAAGAAAGAAAAATTACTTAGTAAAATTTATAAACTAAAATAAATTTGGTGTAACATCTGTCTTATAAAATACCAGTAGCAATATTGGATGCATTTTTATATTGTTTATTTATGTTATGCACTTTTATTATGATTGCAGTGTACTCGTATACGCAATGCATTACTTATGTTATTGTTTTGTCATTATTCTTTCTCTAATTAAAATAAATATATTCGAAAATAAATATTATTGTTATAATATTTTCAGCTGCAGCATCATCTGGATATAGTAATGTGATGGTTCATTTGGAATATAGAATCTACCATTTAAAAAAATGAACTATTATTCGTTTCATATGGTGGTAATTTCGATGAACATAAATGTTCTTTAATATTAATTTCTTCTTATATAATTAAAATTTGTTTAACTAAAATAGGCTTACTAAATTGGGAAGGCCATAAATACAGCGTATTTAGTGATACACTCAATCAAGCACATGGCCAAAAATTGTTGCAGCTAATAAACATGTTTGATACACGAGTATCAAAACGGTACCAACATGCAATTGGGGTTCGTCTGTAGTCACGGATCCGCTACTGTAATCAACCAACCTTACGTACTAGATATCGTTTTTAACTATTTAAAAAAATACGATTTATATAAAATTCTAATGCATGCTTTTAAACAAAGAAAAATCAATATATTTTCGTTATAATCAAAGAACTATTAAATTTGAATTGTTTTTAAAATTTTTATGAATTTGTTTGATTAGTTTTTGAGGGGGTGAAAAATGGGAAATGTTCAAAAATACCGAGAAAAGAAAAATTAAATTATTGTAAGAATATTATTTTGGAATCATTAAATTAAGAGCTAATTTTTTGCGATATAGCAGTTGCAACTGATTAAGTAGCAATAAACTCAATAATGAAATGATGTTATTTTAGTCATTTAAATTATCGAATTGGTGCTAAATATTAAAAAAAAAATTATTCACTATAAGAGGTTGCATACATTTAATTATTCCAATTTTACAGTCACCAATTTTTCAGTTGCAATACAAAGATCACTTCATTTTAAATTATAAATTGTTATTACATGTACATTATATGAGTATCGACTTATTTATAGCCATTTTAACTGTTGATATTTTATTGATTACTTCATAATTTATTGACATGATAATTTTGCTTAATGCATACAACACACAAAATGCAATTCATTAATAATAAAATCACTCTTAATAAAATTAATAATATTTAATTTATAAATTATTGAAAATATTACTGTAGTATACTTTCAATTGATAATTTGTTAATGCATATAATTTAAAAGTACTTCACTTACTTATTACCTGTACATATTTAACTTAAAGTTAAGTTAACTTAAAGTTAAGTTTATTATGATAATTTTCTGAATGTAAATCAATTGGAGATTTGATTGATTACACGACCTTCATTTGTCTGTTGTTAAAAACCATTATTTTATTTATAAATTTATTGTCTATAATTTATATCGATTTATTGATTAGCATATAAATGAGAAATAAAATAAATTAAAATATAAATAAATAAATTTATTAAAAATAAAATTAAGAGACGCGACGTTACTTTGTTCGTTTATTACAGACTTTGTAAAATATTCTGTAATTATTGCATAGGCTCGAATATTATTTTTAAGAAATTAAATAAATTTTGAAAAATGAAAATAATCGATTCGTGATTTTCGTAATAAAAGACAAAATATTACAGTAATAATTTTATAGATCATAGAAAATAAATCGAATATTTTCAATGTAAATAGATGGGAACCGTTACTTAAGTACAAATTTAAAAAATATCAACCAAGTTTTAATATGTTTTATGATTACCGCCAAAATGAACGAAAACAGGAAACGTGAATTCAAAACTCATCGCATGTACGTTCTTTGTTAGTTTTTTAATTTTAGTTTCGATGTTTTATATCAACATGAAGTTTTATTTAGTATTCAATCTAATGGATAGACATATATAAAAATTTCTTCTTCAATAGCTGTTGGAAGCATGCATTTTAACAGTCATTGATCTCATTTGTGCGATCTATTCTTAGATTACATGCTTACGTTCAACGTGCGGCTCTAGTAATTACGCATAGTTCATTTAAATTTTCTGATCGATTCAATTCAATTTATGGATATCAAATAACATACGTCAATTATTAATGTCATTCAAGGTCGTGGTAGTTGCTTGCAGCAGATAATCTTTTATTTTTAATCTAGTTTTGTCAGTTGAGTATCGTGATTTTAGGAGGGTAAACTATTCTGCGAATATGTAGATTTATAGCAATTTAGATGCTATTATTATGGTTTGATTTCTACATAATGCAAATTATCGTAAACATTAATATTCCTATGGACATGCATTAAATGATATAATTTTTTTTTTTTTCTTTTTGATAAGAAATTTTCGTATAATTTTTTATCATATTTTTAAAAAAAATAAAAAAAATAACTAAGACGTTAATAAAAAAATACGTATTTGCATGATTAACTTTAAAGCCTATTCATGTGTCTTTCTTTCTTAATATTTTATTGAATTTCTTTACATTTAATATTTTTGAGAAATTCATGTTCAATAGAAATGTAATTTCTATTGAACATGAACATTTCTTTGAGACATTACCAACAATATTATTTTATTCTTGATTTTTTTTTAATTTTACAATAACAAAAATTATCATCATTACAAGTTAATTTGAAGTTTGACGATATTTTGATAAAAATCTTCTTTTTAAAACTATTACAATTGTATATAGTGCAATGTCATGTATACAAATATAAAAATGTTCAAAAATATTATAAATTTCAATGACTTTAATAGCTTTATAATTACAAACAATTACAAATTACCGAGGCAATTGATGAGAATAATTTGGTTTTTAATTCAATGAATTGTGTGAAATACGAGAATACTCTTCACTTACTATGTCTCAATCCTTTGATAAACTTATCAATCAATTTTTTTTATTATTAATTTTACAAACTCATTAAGATACAATCACCATATTATTATACTAATATATTTACTTAAAAATTGTATCATAAGTACACACAAAGTATGTTTAAGTTAACACAATTAATTTTATAATGAAATATTTACTTTATTTTAAGTGTAACTTAAATTGAGTGTAAAATAACAAATCGTCAAGATTCCTGAAACTAAATAGCCTCATATCGTGATGAGTTGGGTTACTCTAACTTTGTGGCAGATGACATTCGGCAGACTTTTAATAAAAGAATAGAAATAACCTGACGATATACTGATTCTTGTGTCACAAGCCAACATAAACAGTTGCATATCAATAATCACGAATCTACACCACTATGCACTATGAACTAGTGGATGCAATTCTGAAAAATGAATATCATTTTCAATAAATAGCAGCAAGAAGCAATAATGTTTTCATAAATAACAATAGACTTAATGTAGCTGATAACGACGGCATACTAAATCATTACCATCAACGGGCGATGACTATAAACATAATCATCAAAAGTGACCTTACAACGATTTATAGTATTCAATCAGTAACCTTACAACGATTTATGTGCATTTAACTACATAGTCACGCATTTTGTGCAAAATACTTCCAAATTCAAACTCCTCAATTGAGCACACGGAGTAACATTGAAGTATATAATCACAAAACTACTTTATTCGAGGTTGTTAAAAAAAATTGTTTTTATGATGTCAGTAAAAGTAGATTAATATGTGTGGAAACCGTCACTTAAGATGTAGACCTAAAACTCGTAATGTAAAATAGAAGTGGCATGTATAAATGATTTGAAAAGTTCACTTGCAGAAATTGACGAATACACACACCTTGTGGAGAAGTAGATATTGGAAATGATGAGGACCGAGCTAGAATGTGGCATAAATTAAAGAAAAAGAAGAAAAACAAAATAGTTTAAATCTTTGTTGAAACCTAGGGCCATCTTACTGAATATATAGATACTCGTAGTTAATTTCAATTTAATAACATAATTTGTATGGATTTAATAATTTTAATTACAGATTTTAATAAAATAGATGAGATTCTATATTTTGTCCTGATACAAAATATTTAAGAGGCATGCAAAAAATAAAGCCCTTTTGGGATTGCACATTAGACATGCTAAATCAAATATTTCGTATTCTTCAAATAATACTTTTTAAATTGGATTTTAACATTAAGTGTCGGATAAATGACATCTTTTCATCTTCTAAAGACATTCTCTATTAACTTAATTTAAATAATACAAAAAAAAGACGACTTTAAAAATTCCAATCTGTATAATAAGATGAAGATGCATCTTCTTAATTTTCAAAGAAATATTTAAGCTGACAATTGATAGAGACAATTTTTTTTAAAAAATCATGCAGGTTTATTTAGGATGAATTTAGGATGAATTTATTATAAGAATGGCATGTATCAGAAATTATTTTTTATAAAAAATTAAGACTTAACTAATACTATAAACTTATTCATTGTGACAAATAATACTGCATCAATGAAGGCAATATGTAGGTGGATAATTATATATATTATAAGTATAAACCGGAAATTGTTTTAAGTTCTTTTGTAGAGTAACAGTGGCTGGCATGATATCTATTTTCGGTTACTAATAGAAGTTTCACGCTATAACTTTTTTTTCATCTTGTCCACCTCTTAAGTCAGTCACATAAATATTCGTTTTTACGTTTTTCGATAAACTATCTGATAAAAAATATTTAATGAAAATATATTCAAAGAGACATCTTCCATCAGTAGCATAAAGTAAAACTGAAATTACTTAAGACATGGTCCTTCAATCCGAGCCGACTATTGTTACAAATTTTTAAAAAAAACACATAAATTTGATCGTAAATCTATATTCTCAGGTACTTAAATTAGTATTATAGAAAATTCTCCGAAATTTACATGGTTGAAAAAGTAGTGTTTAATTCATTAGAACAAACTTACACGTCTATTCATTCAGTAGAACCAATTTATCAATTCAATATAAAATGATGTCTTAATTGTAATATGTATGTACACACGCAAGGTTAATGGAATTGTAGTTTATCTCAACAATCAATTTAAAGTCATAAAATACTCTAAAAAAATATTCACTAACATTAAAATTACTAGAGAACGTATCATATCATTAGTATTGGCCCACATAATGCAGAGTGAATTGATTTTAAAAATATTATAATTTCATTACCACTAAATGCATTGCATATTAAAAATGAATATATACACATATTTATATGCATTCCTATATATTATTCATTCATAGGTGGTAAATAGTTAATTGTATTTATTAGAAGTCCTAAATGTGCAACATGGGGTAATTTGATATGATTTGCAAAAAAAAAAAAAAAAAATGTATTACAATGATAGAAAAAAACCAAAAATTGTTGCATAAGCATACAAGTTTAATAAGCTTATTGCATTATAATCAAGAACAAAACATACATAAGGAGGATCGGTGAATGGTATTAGTAGGCAAAAACACATGTTATATATTTTAGGTATTTATCGATTCAACAAATAAAATGCAAGCAACAAATAAATACTTTGCAGCTGAAGAAGAAAAAAAAATATTGTTCAAATTAATGGTAATTTGCAGAAAAATGTTAACCAGCAGATAATTAGACAACTACTATGCTTGCATATTGCAAAATAGTAGTGGTTAAAAGTTTGTAGAATTATTATGCGGTTTTCAAATTATTAAGAAATACAATTAAAATATTAAAATTTGTTATTATATTATTGAAATTTTATGATTATTTTTCAAATGATGAAAATAAACTACGTAATATGTCTGTTTGTCTGTACTATTAACCAAATGAGGCTTTTCATCTTTTATTGCAACATTAGATATAAGATTTTACCACAGTAAATATACAAACGTACATATGTTGACAACATTTTGATAAATTCTGATTTTGATGTTTCACAGCAGACTAATAAAGTTGTATCAACAAGGTTAATGAGATAATTTTATTGGACAGCTGCAATGACGCATATAACTGTAAATGAAAAAGCTAAAGCCTCCTATAAAATTTTCTAGCAGACATGTGGAAGACGATCGAAAGACAACGAATTTTATAATATTATCTCGTACAGCATTTATAAGAATACACAAAGTAATTTAAATTTTACTGGAAAGATGGTCAAATTTTCTGTTTTACGTTGGGTAATAGAATATTCTGTGGTCGATCAAAAATAGTGGCGAAGAATCGTCATTAAGAGATCTTGTATCAGTAAAGAACGGATGGAGTAAAGTGAAGTTACTGGCGCTCTATGCTCGCACATGTAGAAGATGTCAACATGTTATCAATAGGTTGATGTTGAAGTTCGTTCGTCATTTTAGTATTTAACATTTGTCATTTAAAATGTCATTAAAAGGTTCTATCATCAAAGTAAGCGACAGAAATTCTGACCACATAACGGCTTAAGTTATTGTAAACATCTATTATCGTGTCTGATAGACACTTAGTACATATTTTCGTATATTTCGAGATTTATTATTATATTGTTGTATAAAATATTCTACTAATCAAATTGAGTGATCCAAATAGAGGACACACACATTTTTTACACTTTTTTTTACTAAATCCAGCTTACATAGATTTGCAACTCAATATTTTATTTATTTTATTTACAAATTCTACTCAATCATCATCTTAATTATTATTCTTCCAATACAGGTTGAAGTAGTTTTTATACCATAAAATCTAAATATCACACATATCTTATTCATTCTGAATTATTAATTAAATTAAAAGAGAAAAAATTAAAAACAAAAGACTTAAGCGACGAAACTATTTTTAATTTAAACCAACATTTTTCTTTTTTGCTTGCGATTTTTGATGGTTTGAAATAAACTTAAAAATTGATTTATAAAAATCAGACAATTTATAAACTATTAATCTTTCAAAATTTACGTCAATCGAGTTTCGGTTGGACTGTTACTAATTGTTTTTATTTTTTTTTATTTAATAACTTTTAAATTCAAATATGTATATCTGATTATTTTTAAATATATATAATGAATGTATTAATAAAATATTTATCAATA
>JANSTX010002608.1:0-20107 GCA_027564355.1 Penthetria funebris
TTCTGAATTCTGTCCTTTAATGTTACACCGGAAGACCATCTTAACATTCTCATCTCGGTTGTGTGTAGTTTCTGCATATGATCTGTTTTTAGAGCTCAACATTCAAAACCGTAAGTCATTGCAGGTCGAACAACAGTTTCATGTACCTTCCCTTTTATATTTGGTGGCATTTTTCGATCACATTAAACTCCAGACACTGATCTCCACTTGATCTAACCGCACTTTATTCGATGTTGAATATCCTCATCGATTTCACAGCTTGTGATAAGTGATACCAAATATTTGAACTTTTCAGTAACGGGAATTGGATGACCGTTCAATATGATCGTGCCTTGTTGGACAGTCGAATGATTACCATTAACTGGAAAATACATGTACTCTGTTTTAGTGTAACTGATACGTAGTCCGTTGGCCTCCAATACCGAATTCCAATTCAATTTGATTCTCACTTATTAACACTATGTCATCTGCAAATAACATAGCCCATGGAAGAGGATTCTGTATTGAACCAGACAGAAATTGCATAATAGTTATAAAGATTAATGGGCTTAATGCAGACCCCTGATGCACACCAACGTTTACATTGAATGAGGTAGATGTTCCACAATTTGTTCGGATTCTAGTGCTAGCATTCATATACATATTTTTGATAGTAGAGATATATTGTTCAGGAACACTTTGAGATCTTAATGCCTGTCAAACGAGATCTCTAGGTACTCTATCAAAGGCAAGATCTATAAATGTGATATGGAGGTCTTTTTGACACAATGTAGATATAATGTAGGTTTAGATTGTTGTAGTATAGATGTCATTTGTAGGGACTCATTACAAATAAATAATTTCTAGATGCATTTTGTCCATGCAGTGTTCACTGAAATAAACAATTTCCAAACTAGTTTAATTTATTATAAAAATAATCTCATCTACAAATGAGTAACAATATAATGATATAAATATAAAATTAAATACTACAAGTCTTTATTTTGAATAAATCGATTTCCTTCCGATTGAGCACCAGAATATTTAAATTTACGTTTTCCATAGGCACCTATAAATTTAAATGGCAAAAAGTTGATTATCATTTTAAGTTACTACAACTTATTTCTACAATCCTTCAATAATTTACCCTTATGCTCACCAGGCAAACGAATATTTTTTGGCAATGGACTGCACAAGTAAGAATTGTAACTTGATGAAAATTTTCTCCAAAAAATTTTCAAATTATACATCTTACGATCCTTTGGCATACAATCATTTAATTTCAGTGTGATATCCTTAGAGTCTTTTCTTTCTTGTAATGAAATTTCACGAGAATCTAAAAATTTTAGTTTCACTAGTGAATTGATGATGATATATCTAGAAAAAGAATGAACAATTTAAAATAATTAAATAAAAAAATTAAGTATAGCAATTCAATTCATACCTTGACTTTTGATACTCATATTCTTGATCCGGACAAGCATCATTACCCAAAATGCTTAAGTATTCCAAATTTGGCATACATTTTGATAGTCTTATGAGCAGTAAATTAAAGTTTTTTATCTAAAATTAATCATAAAGCATTTAGTTGAGAAGTTATATAGTGAGGGTTATTGAATTCTATGTCCACATAAAGGGCTATATCAATATTTATAAAGTTCTAAATAATAGAGATAAAGCAATTACAGATATATATTCATCACCCTGCAGTGTACAACTGTAAAATCAAATAAAAATCTTTACAAGTAATCAAAAGAAAGCTGGTCTAACAATTAGACAAAAGTGGTGATTCGTATAAAACTAAGTTGTCTTAAGAGCAATTTTCCACTAGTTTTTGTACATCTAACTTTCACCTAACTTTTAATTTATCTTTTACAAGTATATTAGAATAAGTGCCGAATTTGTTAATTTTTTGGAGTATTTGACAACTGCAAAATAGTTACGGTAACATTAAAAATTATGCTTGCAAATAGTCCATTTCAATATACTTTTTCTTATTAGACCCAATTAAAAGTACGTGTGTGCCAAATAATTTCATCCAAAACTAAGCTCGTAAAAACCTCTGAGACTCTTTTTAAAGTATCACATCAGTCTGTGGACCTAAAGTAGCTAAAACTTAAATCTTAATGACTAACAGTGTATGTATGATAGTTAAAAAATTGAAGTACTTAACCTGATTCTTATTTATCGATAATGTTTTCAAATTTTTTAAATACTTTGGAAATTTAACATTATCACAAATTTGATTGTTATCCAAAATTAATTCCTCTAAATTTAGAAATGAATCCAGGCCATTTAGTGACTTCAGCCTATTATAACTTAAATCTAAGTATCGGACTCTATTGTAGTATAAATTGATGATATTCTCAGGTAATTCAGAAATGGTTTGTTCAACAATAATTAACTGAAAATAAAATTTAAGAATGTTATTATATAATGCAAATTGCAAAAAAAATGGAACTGCAAATCCTTTGTTTCCATTGTTTGTGCGGTGTTGTGCTCGAGACTGTCATAACGAGAGACAAGTTTTCAAATTCTTTGTCAGGGTCGAGGTGGTTTTAATTGTATATCATATTCAAAAGATATTATACTTTACGTGTATCACTAAAAACCACGTTTGACTATATCTATTGAAGCAATCTTCTAAATAATGAGCTGTTAATACGGAGAACACCAGCAACTATCGCATAAATTCATATCATAAACTTTTTGATACAGGCATATGTTTTACCACAACTATTGTTCCTACTCGTCATCGATTGAAACAGTGAACCAAATATAGTATAATATAGTACTGGTGTAATCATATTGGTCGTATTGAAGACTTCAAGTTTATTGACGTCATTTATATGCTTTTTAGCCTCGATCAATGACATATACGATGATCGAGTTATCGGTGACACCACGTGGAGGTAAAGATTGGTTGAGTAACCTGTATGATAGTCGGCCACTCCATTCATCACAATCAGGGTAATTACTGTACTGATGAGAACTATTACTTTGAAACCAGAGTTCAACATCTTATGCACTTAATTTAGAAGCATATTTTTTCTTTTTGCTGGGTAATTACTGTACTGTTGAGAACTATTAGTTCGAAATCCCTTACAGTTAACGATGAAAATATTGCTGAAGTAGATGAATATTTTGTTAGTTTTTTGGTGCTTAAACAGATGTAATCCTTCTCCAATAAAAGGTTCTGAAAATATTTTATATAATGGATAGCCTGGCACATTTAAAAAAATGTAAAGTTGTGTATTTTTAAAATTAATTTTGTATCGTAATGTTGTATAGTTTGCAAAACATGGAAGGTATAAAATTTTCTAACGAAACACAATATCAAACGCGAATTTGTGGAAAGTGGTGAATTATATAGGAGATTGATATTGCAAGATACAAATTTTTTTTGGATCGTTAGGTAACAGAAGAATCAATTGTTCAAGAACAACGTGACGAATAATCATCATTAAGTATGGATATGAAGGTGCTGACCAGAGGTCATTAACAGTGTTCATTGTTCGTTGACGTCTTGTATTCTTATGTATTGTAAAGGTTGATATTATGATGATATAATGAAGATGGCAATTAATAATATAGAGAAAAGTATAAGTTCGAGTTATTCTATCATTTCCTTCAATAATTTACAAATATGTTTCTAAAATCAGAAGCCAATATTAAATTGATTATTAACGTAAGTATTAAAAGAAGCAGAATAATATAGTACTATCATTAATGTCTGTAATACGCTGCGTATATCTCTTGACCTATATTTTTACTTACATTTAATGTTTGTAAACAATTCAATTTAATTAAAATTTACAATCGTAGTAGCGAGTTATTAAATTGATAATAAATTGCAAATAATCTTAACATTCCTACTTAATATTCAAAAAGATTTAATATTTTCATGCATAAATTATTGTTATTATGAATTCATGCCATTGGAATGCATTACACTCGTACAGTAATAAATTCTGAAAGTGTTAAAGAGGAGGCCATATACTATATCCACTTCAACTTCTACACACAACATTAACGTCGAAAATACTTGAGGTCAGACTAATATATGCGGAAGAATTCCATAACTTGCGGTATCATTATCTAAAAACATTGCAACGTCTTGTTTATGTCGTACAAGACGTTTAACAACATGCCAATGTTTTTGCAAAACATGATATTGTTCACAGTACTCCCTAAAACTAAGCAATATGAATTGGACGAGCATGTTATTGATATTTCACTATCTTAACTACAAACGTCAAAAGTACAATTTGGAAAAGAATTTGAAGCGACCCATTTTTAGTTATAGACTCAAAAGAGTTAAAAAAAAATAATATGAAGAATAATTGTCTGCTGGTCGTGGAACTAAATGGTGTTATATTGTATAAGACTATGATACTTTTAGTGAAGTGGCCTACATTATAATTTCAAATCACGATGTGAGTTGGTTTTGTTTTCACTATTTTAACTCGAAATTTCAAAACATCAATTTCGAAAAGAATTTGAGAATACCTACTTTTTCTAGTAGACTTAAATGAGTTACGAAAATAAGTCGATAAATGATTGTATAGTGGAACAAATTGGTATTATATTAAATATGCCACTGAGGCTTTGGTGAAGTGGCCTACGCTAAACGTCAAGTTTTTTGGTTTTTTATCCATGTAAATATTATTTAAATATTTAGTTATCGATACTACTTATTGTATATGTCCACGACCTAAATCAATTGGCATATACCATCGTTTATAGAATTATTAATACATTTCATTATTTCTTCAATGTTACGGTTAAAGTGATAGACACATAACCAGACCCATTGAATATATTCTATAGAGTGTGTCACATAATGTAGCATGCGGTTCTAGAACTACTGTTGGGGACAAATTTTATGGGTGTTATATCTTAGTGACTCTGATAACAGGACAGTATCATATTAATATCATTTATCAGTCATTATCGGCTTGCATTTCAAATGTTCATCACGTCTCTTGCACTTACTCGACCTTACTTGAACAGATAGAAAGTAAACATCAATTGATAATATTAATTTAATTTTTGTTTATATAGTAATAATTTATTATCTCAACTTATGAATACTATGGATATCAGTTGGTATATACCAAAGTTAAAGAATCCTTTCAAGTGTTCAGCCACACACATGTTTGCCTTAAATAATAACAAGATCAAATGTATATAACTTATCGTCTGGTTTACTTTTTATAAAGAAGACATTGAACATTTTGTTTATTAAGTCAATATACTGGGTACAATATATTATCTTGATAACAACAACCTATTTTTAATAGCTCGCTTGTACGACATTACTTTAATAATATGCATAATCTATACGACTAAATACATAGTAAATTATGGAAAAAAAATAATAGAAACATAGGACTTAGAACAAAATTCAACTACTTTTACCTTTTGATCATTTTCATTGTAGTTTACATGATTCCAATTAATTTCACACATTATAAACAATATCAGTTTCAAACTCACTAGGAACAATTTATTCCAAAATTCTGGAATTTTTTTCGGAAAGACTCAAGGTTTTTTTTATCTTTTCTACTTTACACAACAATTTATATAAAATTTCCAACAATTTTTTTTTCAATATTTTAACTGTTTGCAATGAATGTAAGTTTGAAACTGATTTTCTATTTAATATTTAATTTTCCTAATGCACTCAAAAATTACACTTAGTTTCTTTCAGTGTATAATTTAAGTTTTAAATTATCAACAATTCTAATAGATGGAAATTGTTCGAAAAAAAAACAGGTTCATGTATTCGTTTGTATAACACTTTTGATAAAGCTTTTTTTTTTTAAATTATAAAAAGAACGAACGTTTGAGCATAAATGTACAACTAAGATAAGCAAACTCTATGATTGGTGAAAGATCTTTTTAATATTCCAATCTACTGGAAGTGAAATGGTTAACATATATGTTAAGATGCATCATTGCACCTTATATCTTCTATATAATGTAATTACAAAAAAAATCTTTCTTCTCATTAAATTTGATGTTAAATACAGAATTAACATTTTTGAACAATTCTTCATAAATTTTCATTTGACATTGTATTGGGGCAGAAAGTTTTAAGTAAGATGAATTTGTGACACTGATTTTAACAGTGAGACAGGGAGGTTTTTGTTCTATTTCGAGATCGGAATTTAATGAGCATAAAATCACCATTATGTTCGCTGTATTTATTTGTTCTATATTTGATCTCAATATTTTTTAGTTGTCTACGACTATCCTAAACGTATATATTAAATTCAAGTTAAATGTGAGATAATTATTGATAATAACAGAATCAGAAGCTGTACAGTCGGTACGATAAAATGGTTCAGAATTAAAATTTACAATGCAATTCATAATTTTTGGTCTAACGGATGATGTGCAAAAGTGGTATATTAATTAGCCAATCGTAAATATTTAAATGTCAAAATTTTAATTTGAGGAAGACTAAATTTTTGGTTCTTGTGTTAGAATATTACATTTAAAATTAAATTAGACTAAGGATTGATAAATGCTCGATTGTAAACAGTAACGATATATGGTGAGTAAATTGAAAAATGAAAAATACGGTATGTACGTGACGATACTTATAGGTTTGTTATTAGCATTCAATAAGTATAAATTCATAAATTACATAATATCAAGATTAGACAATAATAATCTAACACTGATCAATTACATCAAAATTTTCAAATTCAACTTCACATTCATTAAAAATTGTCCTCCTTATTGTACAATCGGGTTTCAATGGAAAATATACTGTATCTTCCGGTCCATTAACTTTAGGTTTAAATTTTGGTTGAATTCGCTTATACAGTATATCATCCCAGTTAATGTCTTGAAACCAACTATGACATTTAATGTCAACGCTGCCCTTATTTAGTGTGCCATATCTTTTTTTTTTAAAAAGTTCTTGTTTTAAAAAAATTCTTAATTTCGTAAATTTTGTTAAAAATCATTAAAAAAAAAAAAAAATTATACCTTAACGATACATTCACAACAATAAGTTTCGCTATTAAATCTATTAAACTTTTTGAAAACCATTTTGGACAACTATAGGCTCCGTCACATATTGAATTATAAAGTTTCATTGGTATATTGTCTAGAAATGGGGTAACACCAGCAGACATTTCATAAATAATAATACCTAAACTCCACCAATCTACTGAATATTTATATCCTGAAAAATAAAAAAAATATTTGGTTGATTTACACCTCAGTAAATTAAGCCAAAAATTTAAATTTTCTGTAATTAGATAAATTATGCTTCTAACTACTAATTATATAAGTTTGACGTATTTTTCTATAGGTAACATCATTTTTAGATGGTACAATATTTGCTTAAACATAATAAAAATCAACAAACTTCAAAAATGCACTATGCATATATCGCTTTCACGAAATGTGTGTGAAATTAAATATTAAATAGCTATTAAAATTCAAAGCTCATTAGGAATCTCGGTGCATATACTTCAATTAAAAACTTATTTAGAAAAGTATTTATCATGATTTTAGCATCAATGGCCAAGGATGCATTGACAAATATAGTGAATGAATTTCAAGTGCCCCCTTACAGAGACAAATATCTGGATCAAGTGTAACTTATAGATCCGCTCGTTTCGTCTATTATCACAATTACATGATTTAATATTATAATTTGTTATACCTTTATTCAATATTATTTCGGGTGCTAAATATTCTGGTGTGCCACAAAAAGTGTACGTATGACTTGTATCAATTTTTTTACTTAAACCGTAATCAGTTAAACAAAGATATCCATCTCTAAGCATTACAACATTTTCTGGTTTAAGATCACGATAGACAATACCAAAAAAATGTAAATATTCAATTGCAAGTATTATTTGGGCGGCATAAAATTTTGACAAATTCTCATCAAATCTGATAAGTGTCCTTAAGTGGGTAAACAGTTCACCTATATAAGAAACAAATGTAAATTTATTTAACACTAAAAATTAGGAAAAGAATGTTAAGTTAACAGGTCAACAATTTTACTTATATCGAATGTGGGACATAAATGGATTTAATCTATGCCAAAAATGCAGCTATTTTAAGCAGACCTATTATTACACGCAACTTAATTTATTAAAAGTGCTACTGCTTATCACATCGCTAATTATCAGTACAGTACTGTAGCAAATTTTGGAAGTAAAACTAAAAAAAGGAAAACAAAAAAGATTTCGAATTCGAACACAAATTTTTCAGGATTCGTAAGGAAGACTTAACTTTTGGTTCTTGATATCAGCAGCTCATATATACATTCAACCATTCTTATTTGTGTCCTATCTTTCATACGTGCTACAAAATTTTAAAATTTATGTTATGATCAATCGATAACAGTATTCACTATCACCATCTTCATTGAATATCCCTGTAGCGTCCTTTGATTACAATTTTACAAAATTTTTCGTACCGTTCTATAGTACTTGCTCATTTTTAACAATATCCCCAATTAGAATGATCAAAGATAGACGTCCAAACTGATCAAATATTAACTACGAATAGGTTGTAAAAGTTCTTTAATAATGGTTTAAGTGGACTAGGTTTGTTGTAAATTTTTTTTTTCAATAATTTTGTCATGTGTCAAAATTAGATTAAGAGAAACTAAAATAATACAGGCATTTAATTAAATACTTTAATAAAAAAATGTACCTCCATTTGCGAATGGCATTGCTACATAAATGTAAACATTGTCTTTGAAAAAATATTTCGAATGCATTAGAAATTTAAATTTTAGGCAACTTAAAATTCTCACTTCATTTTTAACATACGAAATTTTCTGTTTGTTTACCAGAAATCGCTTTTCCATCATTTTTAAAGCTAGCAGATCACCAGTTTTCAAATACCTAGTCTGAAAATGAATTAAACATGTATTTATTGCTAAATATCAATAGTGAATACTCAATTATATTTCATTAAAAGAGTCGTTTTTATAGAGATTAGGGAAGTAGTATTGTAGTAATACTTTTAGTATTACTTACTAAGTTTAGAAATCAATACAAAAAGAAAAAAAATTGCCAGTAAAATCGTGCTGAAGACTTGCTAACAAAATTAACCTAGTATTAGCGGAGAAGCATATTTTATCTATAATTAGAACATATTTTTATTATTGTAAACCGAATTAGGAATGAATCAATAGAACGGTTTAGGTACTATGGAAACATTACACCAATGGTCCATAATTGGTATGTATCCTATGACGACAAACATTTCTTAGAACAATAAATGTCTATTATTCATAGTTGACATAAATTTATTATTGTTTTCGTTTTTCTTTTCTGGTTCATTTTAGACAGAACTGATTATGATAGAACTGATTATGACAAAAGACATTTATTCAGCTCTGATGCAAACTTATGAAAATATATAAAGATATAAAATGAAATGGAGCGAAGAACCGTGATAATAGTCCTTATACCAGTGAATAGGGGATAATGTAAAGTGCAGGTATTTATCAGATATCTTTAAGAATGACGTTTAATGTTTAATATTTTCGCGCTGAGTAAAGGTTCAGATGAGATTGAAGGGGAATTTGGGGACCTTAACTACGGAACAAAGGTTCTTTTTCTATATAAACAGGTTCCAATTTATAGCACCCTTAAAATTGACAATGTATTACAAAATAAATTCTATATAAAATTAATTCATTAAATTAATCATCTGCTTGAAAAGATACATGTTATGACTAGAATTATATCTCATATTTCACTATTGTATTAATACGTATTTGAATATCTTCAAAGAGTTGTTAATGATGTTTTGTAAAGACTGTATCAATAAAACCCTTTAAATTATATACTTATAAAATAGTTAATAAATAAGATCATATAACATAAAGATATAATGATACTAACCAAGAAAACTATTCCAAATGTGCCATAACTTAAGGGGGATATAATTTGAAAATTTTCTATTGCACCCTCTTCAATCAGATTTGATGTCCATCTTTTCATAAAATAATTACTTTCATTTTCTAAATATTTTCTATAGCTAACAATGTGTTTGTATAAGCTATCACTAAGATTTCTATTTTTAATCATTTTCTTCCCTCTTATGCATTACTTATTAATATTCCCATTAAAATGATATCATCCCATAATAAAACAAAACAAATTTTTTAATTTTTAATTAAACTTATGACATTAATTATGTGGGAAATGCATACTTTCTGGAAAAAAATATTATTTAATACAATAGAACAATTTTCGTTGTAAATTTCTAACAATTAAAACTTTAACAGTATTTATTGTCAATAAACAGCATTTATTGTCAATAAGACCGTTTGACTATTACCAATAAAATATCATGTGATACCAAAATATACACATTTCAGATCACGGCACTCAGTTTCATGTGGCATGATGTCGTGCACAGATCGCGATGAATACTTGATCTACTATAGACTACGACCAAGATGATCTACTATAGAAATGTATGCGATCTACGAAACACGTATTAATGGCCATTCTTTTTTTCTAAAATATCAGGACTTCATAATTGTTCAGATGAAAAATGTGTAAAAAGTTTTCGTCGTAAATAGTATAAATAAAAAGTATGTACTATAATTGGATGACCGGCAATAGAAATAAAACATTTTCGAAACCGTAAAAATAAAAAGCATGCTGCATATAAATAGTATAAATAAAAAGTACGTGGCAAAGATTTTCGTAATCTTAATTATAAAATCATAGTATAATAACATTATATAATCTTATGATAAATTAATTAATTATTACAATATGACCATCATTTACATAAATATGTAACGAATTTATCTGTTTAATATGGAACGCCTTAAAATCCAAAAAAAATATAAATAAATAAGAAATCTTTTCTATTTGAATAAAATATACTATAATAAAACCTGACACAAGTGAATCTCAAGGGATGTATATAGTTAAACCCTAAAAGTGAGTATTGATATAGTACGAACGCAAACGACGTTTATACAGAGGCCTTTAAGTATGCCACAAAAATATAAGAAGATAAAGAAAATATGAAAGGATTCCATAAATAAGTGGATAATATAATTGTACTGATTGTACTGAATCTTATTGGAGACAGAAGAAATAAATTACTCTTTAATATTGCTAAAGAAAATTCTAATAAAATTTTCTTTTACAGAATGGCATCCCTATGGGCAATATACTTTAATGTTAGAAAACATGTAACTTGACTTAGAAAACATTTTCAATGGAGATGATAGTTCAAACGGAAATATGTGGATATTAATTGAATAATCGTCAATAATAAGATGGCAAATAAAGTTTTCTACATTTCATCTTTGCTCAACGAGCTGTTACAAGATGCTTTAGCTGTCTCACTCTCTCTAGACCGCCACAATATCAGATTCGAGTTCAAATTCTATTGACGATTGAATTTATTCTATAATATTCCACAATGTAATTTATTTAATGTTCAAGTTGTCAGTCTATTCCATCAGTAGAAGTTTTTGCATTTAAAGACTGTACTAAATTACTGCCTTTTTTGATATTTTATCGTATAAAAATTTTCTGTACTTTAACAGAATTGAAAGTTTAAATGGTTTTAGAATTCTACAGCTAATCTATATAGAACTTTTCACATTATCATAGCATATGTCGACTACACATTGCAGTCTAGAAGAGTTTCCTTTTTATATGTATTAAATGATGAACTTTAGTCATGATAGGTACGGTAATTGAATTTGAGGAGGAATTTAAAAAACCTAAAAGTCGAATTGGAATACTAGAATTAAATTAAAATGTTCAGCAGAATATTTTAGGATTTCACATTTGAGTAGGCAAACACCTTAAGGGCACATGTTTTGAAAAATATTATGACCTGTTAATCTATTGAAATTGAAATCGGAACTGATATGCCATAAATATTATTGTTAGATTCTATACTGTTTATTGATTGCGGATGGCGGAAACGTCCACATACTCGAAATATCAATATAGGTAAAAAGAATGTTAACTAATTACCGGAATCTACTTAGTGACATCATTAATATATAACACCAATTCTCTTGGATTTCTAGCCGCATTTTCTGATACTTCTGATATGATTTCTCAGCTCAGTCTTTGCATATGGTCATGTTATCCCATATAGGGATAATACTCTTCAGTTTTGTTTCGCCCATATTCGGGTCAGGTTATCCTAAATATTATTTAACGAGGGCAGCCTTTTTTATCTTAAATTACCCACATTCAGATAATTGACAGTACTATTTCAAAGCCTACATGGTCATCAATTTAGTTTAAGAAGAATTTTATTTACTGCTGCCGTAATCCTTTAAATTTTTTTTTTAGTCATACAAATAAGTTATACATCTGTCACATTCATTTGTACATTTAAATACATCTTATGTTGTCGAATGTGCCAATATGTATATTATAATAGCGGAATTCTTTGGTATACAAATTGTATTAATTATTAAAGAAGATTATTATTTAGATACATTTAGTCTGATATATTGTCTCAGGATTTTCTCTGATATTTGTAGTATGAAGGATAAAATACTGTTACATTTATTCATATTTAGATGGATGTAAATATGACCAAATTAACCAGAAATAATTACTACATTATGAACAAAGCTATTACCATTATTTAATTCACTGGTAACCACCTTCATATCCCATATTATTACATATGAGTAAGTATAAAAATATTAACATTCCGAACAATATAAGGGTTTGGTAGAATTTATTTCTACACTCATTAACGATTTTATAATATTGAAAATATTCATAATAATTTTAAAAAATTACCATATCAACATGTCATTTCCGATTCTGTAAATTATCAAGAAGTGGAATAAAAAGGGAGAATAATATCACTAAATCATTTTCGTGGATATTAAATTTCCATAAACGTTGATAAATTTCCGCTTAAAATTCTAAACAGTAAATAAAACAAAAAAAAAAAAAACGAAAAAATACTTATAAATTATTCATGCATTTTAATTTTTAATTTCTTTTTTAAATGTTTAATGAGAAAAATTTATAAATATGTCTAGGACAAACAATTAAGGGTTGATAAATAAGCTTATACTTCGTATAAGAAAGAATGGAGTGGCCGATTATCATCCAGGTTTCTCAACCCATATTTATCTACATGTAACTCGATCACGATATTCGCCAGCCAGGCGCCTAATAGATGCTAAAAATATGGTGTTATATAATGTCGTGTTTGTTCAATACCTTAAAAATTTTTATCGCAAATTAAGCGACAGAGAATATAAAAAAATGTCATATTAATTTTAACATGAACCGACCGCTTATGCATATATAATAATAAATAAATTTCATAGAAGGAAACTTAGCATATTCGGTTCATCGTCATCGGTCAACTCCTGCAAATACTGCTGCCTAAAGCCTCTTGGGATCATATAACAGATTATTGATGAAATTAATCTATCTCCTAACTATACACCAACCAACGTATCGCTCTGACGCTGACAAGAGTTTTGTTTATAATATTGAACAAAATCTTGATTATATTTACGAAGAGCTATAATCATGATACCATCGTAATAGTTGACTGTGTCTATAAATCTGGTACGTATAACCAAATTTAATAGGAGGCCCACGTGAGTCTAAATCACCACTTTCGCTTTTAACCCTCTTTGTATTTCACGTCCATGCCTTCCACTTTGGAATTATCTATCATCAATCTATCTTCAAACATAGTCATAATAAATCTGTCTTTATAATATCATTGTAACAACCTCTTCAACATTCCCAAATACTATACTCAGTGGTCAAAAATAATTTTTTACTACCTTATTTCAATTAACATTAGATAATTATAGTTTTCTTTAAACAAAAAATTAGACAACAGGTTTCTAAGTTGAAATAAAATTTAAATTATTCAGATTAATCAGAAAGCTAATTAGAAAAGGTTAATGAATTGATTCATTATTTATTTATTTGTGTTCATACCACTATTTTAATAAGATATGTGGGTTTGACTTAACATTTGAGGATTTAAATTTAACTATCTAATTACACAATAATATATTTGCATTTGAAATCACTCATTTGAGTATCCTTGTGATTTTATTTTGTAATACACATCCTTTACGGTGGATACAGTCATTAAGCTGATAGAATTTGGATTTTGAATTTTTTTTATCGGTTCCACATAATATATTCACCAGAATATTAGTGAAATATATAAAGTTTAAATTGTTTAATACAAATTTTGTACAAAAATTATCGTATAAATTTTAACATTCCTGGAACTGCTACCATTCTTGAAAGAACAGCAAAGTCCATAATTTATCCTCCCAAAGTAATGTAGAATGAAAAGTCATAAAAATTCAGATACATGTGTCACTATTTTTTCCCACTATCGTGAAATGTACAAACTACATATTTGTAAATTAAATCCAATTAGATATATACTCAAATTACACAGTGAATCAATGACTCAAATTCTAGTTTGCAAAAAAATGGTTCTCATCAGTACGGTAATTAATCATCAATGTTCCTGTGTTGTTGTCTATATGATAAATAGAATAATCAAATTCAATTTACTAATTGCTCGTACTTTGAACAAGTTTCAATATAATAATTACTATGTACTAGCATTGAACATTATTTAATAAGAAAATTACATTTAAAATAATATTTTGAGTAACATGTAAATTTTCTTATTCTAACATCTATGACAGTAATATGCTAATTTTATTACTATATAATAACATATATGTGCGAATAATATAATAACATGTTTGCGATAATTATTATTTATGCATAATTAGTTTAAACTACTTGTATTTTCTAAATTTAAGATATATGCTAGCATATTTAATATGTTTGTACTATGTTTTACAATTTAATATAATCGATGTGTGCTTCAGCTGTCACTGCTATTTTGCAGATATGGTGACGTGCACATATTTTGACAACCGTTAGTAATAGCATGTTAATGGCATGTGATCGAGGCTAAAAAGATGATGTTAATGTCATGTTTGTCGACTGGATGAAAAAAACAACTCAACAACAAACTAGATAGCTGGGGATTTATGCACTGCTCTATTGAAATATTCAAATGTATAACTGGATAATTATGATTGATCCTATAAATTTCAGTTGGCAACTTTCAATTATAGTTATTTGAGTTTACATTTTGCATATTTGAAACTACAAATTATCAACTTAATGCCGCTCTATGCGCACTGGAGGCGCAGACAATTCATCTTTTGGTATTTAACATTGGAATTCCCACAGAAACGTATCTTTCTATCTTTTTGTATAACACCGAGATAGCATACATGTCAGGCATGGAATCTAAAATATCAAAATTATTATCTTTTCTGAACTGTGATCTTTTGTGTTTATAATTTATTTTATCATTTTGAATGAACTTAAGTAATATTTGAGTATCCATCGTGTATACATTTGTTGTTTTGTTTTTTGTTAGAGAATTCAATTTTACACTTTTATTAATTGTGTAGAAGACGTCAATGAGTGGTATTTGGAATATTTTTGTAACATTCTGGTAAGAGTTTAACACAAATATCAGACAAGCGATCCGACTTAAAATTTGGTTTACTATCATCATCGTCAGGATTTTTCATTTGTTTAATCTAACATAAAATTTCATTCTTTTTAAGCAAGACTGAAGAAATCGCATCCAAAAAAATCTATATTCATGAGTTTATTGGAACTATGGCATTAGACTGATAGTTATAACATATAAAAATGGTAAATCCGTTTTCGATTTGTAAATTAGACGATATTTATGGTCATACCAATGTATGGTGTGAAAGGAGACCATAAATTAAATTGATTATTCACATGAATTTTTGAACCTTATATTTTCTTACAACATATAGAATGTCAGAAATTTTGTCAGCATTTTAGAATATTTCTGTGCTATATGTGATTATTTTAATATTTATTCTATATAATACTTAAGATAATTTAGATATATAACTCTTCATATACACAAGTACGAAGCCATGCTATTAGGATACTGGGAACAATAAATCAATCTGTCAATGTAAAAAATAAAATTGAACTTTTTATTGAAACAAAAGTGTCTAGTTGGATTAAGTTTGAAGTTTTTGTAGAGAAAAAAAATATTGTATTATATATTATATAAATATGCATAATATACGAGTACTCATTCTCCGAATAAAGTAACAACCACATAAGACAAATCAATTTAAATTATCAGAAAAATCTATTGTAAAATTTACAAGAAGAAATTCAAGCTACAAGAAGATTCACAAGTAGAAATTCAAGCTACATATTATATGGACAATATATACAGGAACGTATAATTTAGTTTTGGTTGCAATAGTTCCATGAACGCCAGCGATTTTGGATATATTGTATTATCTTCACCACCTTAACTAAGGATTCATAAGATTGAGTATCGCAAGAATATTTTATTAAGTAGATAGAAAATTACGAATTCCAGTTGTTTGGGGATAAGTTACAATTCGAGAATGCCTCATTTCGCTTTACCGATGACTCGACATCTCTTCGACCTCTTTACACTTCTTAAATATTTAATTTGTACCAATACCAATTTGAAACCATGTGTTTCTTTTTTTTTTTGTTAATGTAAATAGTAAGTATATGCCTAATACTTTACTTAAATATGCAAATAGCCTTTTAGTATTAGAATTTCTTTGAAATTCTTAACCAAATGACTATTCGTTAATCATGTCTTTTAGTGATTTAGTGATACTCCATTCTTCTTGGCCAGTTAAAATAGTAGATCATGGCATTATACTAGTAAAGATTGTTTAATCTTTAAAAGAAAAAAAAATGTTGTTATTTCGATTGTATCTCTTTGGAGGTAGATGGACTACTTGTCAGACACATGATGTATAAATTGCCAAATTTAATGGTTAATTTTCAAATTAAAAGTATAAATTGTCGTATATTAAGAATTCGTATCTACTAGATTACCTTATAATCATAATCATTATCATCCCGAACTTTACTCTACGTGGTAACGAAAATCGTATCTTCTATATTAAACACGATGCCAGTCAAGTGCGTATCTTATTATATCCCAGACTAGCAGTCTCAGTGTATGATTAATCAAATACGTTTTTTTTTTTTTTTTTTTTTCTAAAAATCCTGTTCATCGCCTTAATATCTCAACAAAGTCTTTGCTGTTATTTGTGATCTCTCAAGTTTCACAGCCTTATTAATATTGCCGTTAAACTATTTGTTTTAAAATTACACTTTGGAATTGTTGAAACTTGAAACGACAATCAGACTCTATTTAGCATACCATAACAAAAAATACTTCCAAAATATTGAAAACAATTTGTTTACTATTGACCATCTTCAAGTTAACGATAAGATCAATGCTTCTCTATTATATTTATCAATTGACACATATGCTGTTATATTTCTGATATGAATTTAAATGCACTTAGTTTAATGCAATTATACACAAGGAATATACTGATTGCATTAGATTTCATAATGTTGTCTGAAATATTTTTCAGGCATAAAACATCATAGCAATAAATATTCCATTTCCTACTTCAATCAAATGGACAAATATAATTGAATCAAGAAAACTTAATAAATAAAATCATATACAAATTACTTCCTTCCTCCATCAAAGAATGTTCACAGAGATTCTCTGTACAAATAAAGTAACCATTCTTAATTTTTGCAATGAATTTCATCTGTACAAATAAAAACTAAGTTTAATATTTTTAAAATGGCATAATTGGTAAAAGGAAACAATGGACATAAATATAACCATTGACAGATAGGATTTAAGTTTTAGTACCTTAAATTCATTTAGATTTCCCATAAGTTTGTACAAATAAATTCATTCATCGTTTACATAATGAAATTGTGAGAGCACAATGAAATAATTAATGTAGTATTATGTTCGTCCTTCATTAAGTCATGTGAACCGTAGTATTTATTAAAGCAATAAAAAAATGTTGTCTGCAATGCTTTCTATTTGCAAAGTTCACTACTTCTCAAAGCATTCTCGTATAACTGAGGATCTTGATCTATTATTGTGTTCCGTTTTATGAAAAAAGGATTCTGTACTCTGATTGATAAACTAAATTAGAAATGGGTCTCGTATTGTTTTCTATATTTTGGGTATAGTGACGATCGCTCGTGTGAAATAAAGTGAATGAAATTTGATCAAAATTAAATATGCTTAAAAACTCTTATCTCAACAAAAGTATGTGCTACGTGTAAAATAAATTGATCATCACTTTTAAAAATCATTATAATTTGCATCATTTATTAATGCAATATACATGATGCTAATTAATAATCTAATCACTTTTTCTATTTATTGTTTTACAGCCTGGAAATTTTAGATTATTTCGGTATTGCAAACATATATGACTGTATGGAAAGTTATCAAAAATAAATTTTAATTCAATAGTAAATGAGGTGGCTGTATTTAAAAATATAATATTTGATACGTAAATAGCTACTTATTGATAGATGATAGATAGCTGTTATCGGCAGTACTAGGTAGAGGTTGTGTATATATTGTTTACTAAAAAATGTTCTTAAACAATTTCAAGTCGATAATTTACTGTTATTTGTGTTCTACTAATAAATATGTAAGGTACCAGTATATGATCGACAATACTCATTATGAAACACTGCTCTGAATAAATACGTTTAATCCCTGGTCATTTCCTGACTTAAACGAAACAATAACAAATTGTTAATGCGACCTATTTAGTGTGATTGATGTGATTTGGTGAAATGTTATTTATTTTGAGTTGGACAGGATCACATTATTTGAGGTCCTGATTTTTTTTCGAGTTATTTTATTGATCGCCTAACCAGTATATTGTGCCAATTTATCTTATTGTAGATTTGCATCACATTCATATGTTCCCAGTTCTTTCAGACTATGATGACGTAAGAATTCTGAATTGTTTAATCTAATTTTATTTTTATGCATATGCAATATTTAGAACTTTTTATTTTTTTGTGTATTCCAATATATACCGCAACAGACAATTTTTTCATCTGAAAGATCTTTTTAATGCTGAGTCCACATTTTATTTTACCCTAAAATGCCCCAAAAAACAGCAATACTTGTAGTTTTTCCATTTCATATTCATGTTCTATCATTTAATTTGTGTGGAAACTTTTCTTTGGTTCACAAAAGCTATTTCGAGATGTTAATTCTGAATAATTACGATGTAGGTTCTAGGTCGGTCGAATTTAATCCAAAATTATATTTAGTTTTCAACTGATAATAAGGTTCTTTCACTTTGTATAATATACCCAGTAATTTTTTTTTGTGAAAACTGTGTTGCTATATTTAACGAGGCAGCGTAGTGCACATATTGAAATTGATATGACTAATATCATTTTCTCTAATAACCACTAAATTTTTTTTACAGACCATCTAGTACATAATTACGGATTATTTTTAATTCAAAAGTCCAGCCTAAAGTCTTAAGTCACAAAAGGTGTGCTTTTCATTTATAATGAAATGAATTATGGCAATAATCTTAAATGATTTATGGAAGCTATATCTTATCAAACGGAAACAAAAAACTAAGATAAACATTTACATTAAATTGTGTTTATAAGACGAAATTATTTAGATGATTTCAAATATAGTTGAATAACGAACATAAGAATATAAAAATATTGAAATTAAATATCGACAGTTAAAAAATAAAATATGGCACTAAATAAAAGTGGATTTATTAGTTTATTTATAATACAATTAATGTGTACGAATATAATAACTAGTAATCCTTGCGAAAGCTTTATTCAACCATCAATTATTGCTGATCCTAATTCATGTAATGGATACATTTTCTGTGCCAATGGTGTAATAAGTTCAACTAATATTTGTGCGGATGGGGACGCCTTTAATGAATTAACAGGAACTTGTGACCTTGAAGAAAACGTTGATTGTAAGCAACCATCAGAAGGCAATCCTTGTGCAAACATTGTGGAAACTATAACTATTATTAAACCAAATACATGTAATGAATATTTTTTTTGTGCTAATGGTGATATAAATGCAAATGGTACATGTGCGGAAGGTGATTATTTCAATGACGTCACAAAGATTTGTGAAGTTGCGGTAAATGTTGAATGCAGTTTAAGTGGAC
>JANSTX010002630.1:2233-22009 GCA_027564355.1 Penthetria funebris
TTGCGTAAGATAGCTTACACCTTAAAGATATCAGAAGGCAGAGTATTCAAGATTATGCATAAACATTTGATCATGAGAAAGCTCTGTTCGAAATGGGCACGCTTCGACGATTCAGAGCGCTGTTCGGAGCTGCTTCGGAACAATAAAAAGAGTTTTTTCTTGCGGTATGTGACAATGGATGAAACGTGGATCTATCACTACACTACACAAAGTAAAATCGGCAGTCAGCTGAGTGAACAGCAAAGGATAAAAGTCGTTCAAAGCGATCAAAAACGCAAATGTGTAAATGGTAAGGTGTTAGCCTCCATATTTTGGGACGCGAACGGTATTTTATTCGTCGATTAGCTTGAGTAAGGAAGAACCATCAAAAGCGAATATTATATAGCATTACTGATGCGTTTGAAGGAAGAAATTGAAAATGAAAGGTAGTTTGAGATCAAACATAAATCGTTCTACAAAAAACGCATCAAACGTAATCCTGCATTCTAAAATTCTCCGATTACCAATATTTGATGCAATTCTTAACAACAGAGAAACTCGCATCTATCATAAAATCTGCGAACAATAAAAAACAGCAAGAGGTCCAGACGGTTACTAGAACAAAGTTCTAAAGAAATCATTATTGATCTTCTTTGTGCAGTATTTAACCAGTTCTTCAACAGTGCGTATACATCAAAATCATGGAAAATGGCTAATGTTATCCAAATTTGAAAGACGTCAAATTTCACCACTCTTGCCAACTGTTAAAATTGTATGAAAAAATTTTCACAAATAAAATAAGTAAGGATCAGTACATTGAAAGTAAGAACCACTAGTCACGCTGTTGGACATGATTATGACTCTGATATACTGATGACATATTACTACTTACAATACACTTCAATGTTTCCGCCTCATCGAGAATCATAAACTTACATCTGCAAATTTTTAATGATTGGATGCATCTCAGAAAAATCAAATTAAACTACTCCAAGTGTAACGCTATGGTATTTCGAGATACATATACGTGCTAACAAGATCAAGAAATATACATATTTTTATTAATGGTAATAAACTCAAAAATATTAATAGCATAAAATATGTTGGGTGAGAAATTGACGCACACTCTGAAATTCAAATCGCACCTGGATGAAATCGAGAAAAGATGAATCGATATATTGTATGGGTTCAATACTACTCTGCAGGGTTCAATACTAAAAAACTAGAAACCTCATTCTTTAAATGTACATACATTCGATGCGTTGTCGCCATAAGCTGCATGTAGTCATAAACTGCATGTAATAAAATATTTTTGAATCTGAATTTGAATTCAATCAATTGAGAACTGAAAAACTGTGTGAAACTACCAAATGACCACCAGCACAGATACTATTTAAATCCATGGTGTTTAATATTTGTTAAAAATTACATATTCAACACTATCACTTGATTAATGAGAATTGTAATCTGTTTGGTTAGGATCAACCAAAAAAATTAATTATTTGCCAAATGCTTGTGACATATCCTCGTCCATTAAGAACAAACAGTTTGTTGTAATATTTGCAAGAGCCAAAGTTGCAGCTAGGCACTGAACAATAACACAAACTTTAGTTTATAATAATGTTTGAGATTGCTCGTAAATTACAGCATTAACTTAAAGTATTTGTGTAACATCGCAAAAAAAACGTTATGGAGAGGTGGTCATAAACAATTTGCAACATCGAAAGATAAGGGCACGAATTAAAAGAAACTTACGTTCGAGTGCAACAAAATTGAAAATTGGTTAAACAGCTGAACGTGACCGACTCAAGCGTACGTCGCATACTGAACAACGAACTTAAAATGAAACCTTATTACTTTACAACAACACAAAAGGCAAAAGACTTCAACAATAAAAAGCATTGAAAAGTATGAATGAAAGTGGAGAACTCGAAATTTAGTGTGTTCTGATGAGAAAGTTTTCACTGTTTAGCAACACGTAAACAAACTATACTATCGTTGGCAAGTAAGTCCAGCAACAAGTTTGACAACTACAATTCGTAAGCAAGGGCTTGCTTATGTAACAGCTTCGACTGCTGTAACTGCAAATGGTTGCTATCCGCTCTTTGTCATCGATCAGGGTCTAAAGGTGAAGCATTAAGAGTGTATCAACAAAAGGTGCAAAACGAAGCATTAATCGCTTGCACAAAGAATTTGAATCAAAACCGTTGGACATTTCAACAACGACGCGTCACTACCCAATAAAATTCGTTTGACGCAACAAATTTCAGAGACTAAAGTTGTTATAATTTACGGCAGATAAAAAGAGCAACATATTATTTTAAAAGCATTAATGTTACTAAAACGAAACTTCGAGATGAAGAAGTATGGCAACGGTTCACAAGTGGTTTGGCGAATCGTTTAGTACATGATAATCATCGACGAGACTGAAATTTGTCGCTAGTTCATTGAGATAAGTTGGTGATAACTTCCTTGCTATTTCATTAGTTATGAAAGACAGGGTTGGATTAGTGGAACTTAATTATTTGGAGGACAAAAATCAGAAGTATAATTAACAAACAGCAATGTAATGAACCAACAGCAATGCCATGGACCAACAGAACCTATGGACACAATAGTCAACTAGAGGAAGAGGTTGGTAACGTTAGACCGAATACTTTTATAAGCTCTCAAATAGATTTGAAGTTCCAGTTGTTATAAATTCAGTTGAGCGAGCAAAGACCGACTACAATAGGATTCAGATATTCTGCTCCAAGTAATAGTGAAATCAAATCCGCATTACAATTTCTATAATACGGTAAGGCAGCCGACGTTGGTAACATATTGGATGACATTACATCAATATTGGATTTAATTATTATTGAAATTTGGTTGTCAGATAGTATTCCAACATTGTGGAAAAAAGGGGTTGATTATTAAATTGATTAAAATGAATAACTTGAATGTGAGTGTGTACTGACTTGGTTGCTAAATGCTATAAATAATAGTATAGCAATTATTGTGCGGTTTTAGAACCTGGTATTCGACGGGAACAGGAAAGTCTTAGGTAAGTTGTGCAATAATTTAGGCTATAATAATATTATAATAATAAAAATAACCAATTACTTACTTTCATCTCGAAGTGTAAATCGTCCCATTTGTGGAAATAATTTAAATTGTTCAAGACATATTAAACCAGAACATTCAATTCGCATTATTGCTACTTGATCTTGTTTAACAAACCTTGGACGTGTTTTTGATTTTTCACCGGTTTTTTTATCAACTAAACAGATTAGAGCCTACAAAGAAACGAAAAATAAATAAATAAAACATCAATTTGAGGTGTTCAATTAAATTCCATAAAAAAAATTATTACATTAACAGTAATTTCTTCTGCCGCACAATGTATATGCATAACAGCTGAATAACCCGCACATATTATTGATTTATGTTCTAATATAACAACTTGTGCATCAAATTTTTTACCAGTTTTAATTGGATTAGAGGCGTCACATAATACAAAACCAGGTGAAACATCTTCTTCTTCGATACCCTATTTTTATAAAAATCAATGAAAAATTTATTAAATCAAATAAAATTTCAAATTTAAATATTCGTTTTAACTTACTTTAAGTTTAATTTTTACATTTTCACCAGGACCTACTGCTGTTACTTCTTCATCGTCTGAAAATAATTGATCAACTGATACCTGAGTTCTATTGGGCATTACTAATAAATTTTGTCCTTTTTTAGCGAAACCAGATTCAACTTTACCCATTACCACTGTACCCATATCTTTATATTTATCTACAATAGGCATTATAAATGGTCCTTCTTGTTTTCGATTCAATGAAGGTAAATCATCGATAAATGTGATAAAAGGTAATCCTCGATACCATGGACATATTGATTCATCAATTTGTTCCTTTAGTCCGGAACCATTTAAACCAGACACCGGCATAAATGTTAAATCTTTTGTCGGATTAAAACCAAGTTTTTTAAGATAGGGTAATATTTTATCTTTACATTCATTAAATCTTTTTTCGTCCCAATTTACTGTTGGATCATCCATTTTATTAACTAATACAACCAAATGTTTTACACCCGCCGTTTTTGCTAACATTGCGTGTTCCCGTGTTTGTCCTCCCCGATCGAAACCCGTTTCAAATTCACCCTTACGTGCCGATAATACTAATACAGCTAAATCAGCTTGTGCTGCACCACCAATCATATTTGGTACAAAACTTTTGTGTCCCGGTGCGTCCAGTATTGTAAAATGTTTTTTTTCAGTCTCAAAATAGGCACGACCAACTTCAACTGTTTTACCTTTATCACGTTCTTCTTGATTTGTATCTAATGCCCAAGATAAATACCAACTTTCTCTCGATTTTTCACGGGCTTCTCTTTCATATTTTTCTAATGTACGTTTATCAACCATACCGGTAAGAGACATTATTTGTCCACCAATTGTTGATTTACCAGCATCTATAGAAATATGAAAATAGAAAATTTTAATCAATCATTTTAATTCAAATCTATTAAAATTTATAAATACAAGAGAAATATTAAGTACAATATTTTTGGTACATAATTTAAATTATAAATACAATATTGAGTTCTAGAGTTATAAATTAGATGTATGACAATCGGAAGCAGCAAGAGCTTATGTAATTAATAATACTTTTTTTTGTCTTTCTAATATACGCATTTTTTGCAGTATGCATTTAAAATATACAATTATCTAATGAAAATGCACACATTAATCAAATGTATTGTTTACCTAACCTGATTCAGGTCCCATGCAGTATATTTATTATTTAAAGGGTGTTTGATTTAGAGCCGGAGAGTTTAGCATGTGATTTATCTCTCCAACACCTCCTTTTGAATTTAATATCATGAACGAAAGTACAAATTGAATAAAAACTTGTATTGTAAAGATGATATAATAAAATTATTAGATTTGATTAAAAATTCTTAAAATAGCCAGTAGCCAGTATGGTAACATAATCGACGGTATGGATTAGGATCAAACATTCAGATGAGTTGAATTATTTAGCAAGTGCTAACTCTAATATGATAAAGTAACCGTTGAGAATAGTTATAAATTAGACTCATCGAATTAAATACAGCTAAAATCACAAGTGAAAGTGCTACGACGCTATTTAGGAATTAACATGAATGTCATCAACCTAGCCAGATATGAGCGTGTAACTCACACAATCGAAACTTTTTAATTGCATGTGAACGTGACATCGGCTTGTACACGATTGATGTCCTTTAGATAAGGAAGGAAAGTGAAGAAACGTCTAGTGTACTCTATATCTGATCAAATAATCACAGCAAAATTCAAATGTAGGATAAAATATGTATAATAAATTTATGCACCCACGGAATAAACATTAAAGGATGACAAAAATGCACTGCATAGTCAATTATGACAATGTATAGATGATATTTAAAAAATTAGATAGTTTTATTGGTATGGGAGAAACTAATGCAAAGGTTCGCTGGAAAAATCTTAATTGATGTGCACGGTATGGCGGATATGAACGAGAATGATGAGTGGATATGTGCAACAATCACAATATTGTGGTTCATTAATGTGACATTAATACTATCTTTAATATATACATAGACATATATACTGTCTGTCTTTACATGCATCAATCACAAAACTATCCACAGGCCTACTTGATTAATCCCTAATGGTCGCACACGTAAACCAAAATAAACCATATAACAATTAGCATAAAGTGAACTCACTGTTGCATGTAGAAATTAATTATGTATAAAAGAGTAAGATCAAGAAATTATAATAAATACAATGAATGGTTTCAACAGATCAGTTATGTCATGAATATCATGAAAAATTTGACTTAAATACAATACACAATTAAATCACAACTGTACTTATAGCGTATCACCAAGTAGTGAATGGTTTTTGTCTTTCTATGGAAAGGTTTGCAGATGTAAATTATACATAGCAAACATTAAAAAAACAATCATATATAAAATACAAAAACTTGAATCACATTCTTCTTACCAACATGTCCAATAAATACAACATTAACGTGTTCTTTTTTACTTTTATTCTCTTCAACTTTAGGCAATTTTTTTTTTGAAATTTTTATAGCTGATTCAGCTTCTGTTTCAATATCATCTAAATCATCATTTTCCTAGAGAAAAAATAAGAATAATTAATTTTAAAAAACACACATAAATGTATGGTATTTAGTATTTACTTCATCTTCAGGTGTAGATACAATCTCTTCTTCAACATCCCAACTGTCTAATGTATCACTTTCTAAAATAGAAAATTATTACATAATAATAATAAATAATAATAATAATGTAAGAGAAAAGAATATAAAATTTTGAATAATTAAAAACAAAAATAATTTTAAAAAACACAGGTCAATTTAATAAAAAAAATTCCATATTTGGACAAATTCGTCCACAAAGATAATGCAGATAATGTGCCGCATATCTGTCAAAAAACAAGACACGACAGCAATTTTTCACAATTTTTTTTTTCTATTTTTTTAGAAATTTAATAAAATGACATATGCAAAATTTCAATATATTATAAATATTATGAAAATTACTTACCAGCATTTTCTTTTTCTGGTGTTTTTTCTTCACCAATTATTTCGGTTGCAGTTGGTGATGTTGTAGGACTTTCAGCACGGTCCTGACTCACACAAAAACTCGGCACAAATTCCATTGCATTTACATTTAATGTTGAGAATTTTGTTGCCATTTCACCATCATTTTCTTGTGCCATTTTTATTAAAAGTTGCCCTAATTGAATTTAATATAAAAATTAACTATATTACTAATAACTACAACAATTTTCGTGAAGAAAATTTAGTTTTTTTTCACACGCGTTTTTCGGCACATCAGTCAAAATGGAGAGATAAAAATGAATTTTAGTTAATTTTGAATTGGTGATGCCTGCATTGAAATTGAAACGTAATTAAGTTCTAAAAAATGTGGAGGGTGTTCGAGTTATTATCGCATATACCAAACGAACAAAAATTTATAGTAAAATTGTGGCGAAATGAAAATTCGACAAACAGACATTTATAATGATTATTACTAGTTAATATAACATCATAATTTACACTGTAAATGACAAAATAAAGACAGTATGATATTTGTATTTGTTATTGATTTCATGAAATTATTTAGTCTAAACACATTGACGTTAAAATTGAATTGCTAAAATTAATTATTAAATGAATTCGCCTGCCACATTTTTTTTCTTAATACAAAGTGAAGTTCGTTGATGTGCGTAAATTACGTTTTACGTAATGTTGTTTCATGTAAACGTAGTTTAGAATATTTCAACCAATCAAGAGCGCTTCATATTAAAACGTGTGTTGTTTGCAAGCGGAAGTCTTCGTGAGTTGTGAATATGCCGAAAAAGTTTCATTAAAATCAGAAAAATAATTGAAATAAGTGATTGTAATAAAATATTAATTAATTTTCAAATTATAAACAATAAATTTTGTATCGAACATTAAATTGTTGAATGTAAATTTTGTAGAATTTCTAGAACTTTTAAAATTGCAAATTTGTTGTTGGTTTTCCTATAAAAGGTGTGTGTGCAAAAAAAGTGGCATTTTTTTTTTTTTTTTTCATTTTTATTGGGTTTGCCATAATCCATTTTTGTGGCATTTGACTGGTAAAAAAAAAAATTCTTTTGGATTTTGTAAATATACAAGCGATTTATTTTCGGGTCGTCTGAAAATTATCTGACAAAATTCAGTAAGTAGTTTTTTTTAAATATTTTTTTTTTAAATGATTTTTTTCCTTTTTTTTTTTATAGCCGCTACAATAAAATGAACTATGGGCGTCCGCCGCCAAGAATCGATGGTATGGTGTCACTTAAGGTAAAGAGTTTTGTTTTTTTTTGTATTTGCTAGTATTTTTCCAAAATTTTATTTTTAATTCAAGAAGGCTCAAACTTGTGAATAAATTTTAAAGTAAAATTGATTTTAAACGATTATATTATTAAAGAGTTCGGTTGGTAGTTGAAAAAGCGTCCTATCATTTGTACACTTATACGTGCTGATTTCTATTTACCATACTTACAGTATATGTTTTTCAAGCATTTCAAGTTATAGCTTGTAAAATGTATGTTTTTTAAATGGTATACAATTTGTTTTGTTTTTTTTTTGTATATAGACAATACAAATTACGGATAATAAATTATCAGGTTATGTTGCCGATAAGATAACAATAATGTGATAAAAAAATTATCATTAGATTTATTATTTTTCTTCATTTTGTTGGCTCTTTTCATTACTTTCAATAGTTAGTCATAGTTTAAAGTTTGCTAGCCCTTCGTACATATCATTATAAACTTCAGTAAGTTTACGGTCTGTAAAAAAATGGACATTTTCATAGTTAATTTACTATTATGTGGAAAAAATTTACAAATATCTTAATATTTCTTAACATTTGTATGGTGAGTTTTATTATATTTTATATATTTATATTTTGTATATACCTACGTTCAGGAGTCATCATCGTATTCTGCTCGAGAACATAGGACATAAATAAATAATCACCGCACATCTTACCACGGGTACTAGTTTTCATTAATGTCATGTGCATATATGGCGATGTGAAAATCGGATGAAATTCGCCGTTTACATGACCCATTTTCATGCACTTCGATTTCATTTCAATAAAAATTGGATCGTGTAAACGGCGACTAACACATTTATGTTTATCCAACTTGCAAACTATATCTCTCTAATCGCTCTACTATCCATATTTGTTTTTGCCAACTGACTTATCTTGGCTACAAAATCAAGATCTTCAAGTTTATTGATTTGACCCTACCTGAACATCTAAATATACATCAAATATATCAACAATGGTAAAATGCAAGATTCTGCACTTTACGAGTGCACATACCATGAACTCGAGTCGACATAAAGATTTCAATCGATGATGTTTACTGTCACATGAAAGTGTGAAGTGAAACTAAATGTGTATAGAGTTACAATTCATTCTTATGATATATATGATTAAAATATTTTGCATCTCATTGAATTCTCGCTCAATTCATTCCATCAACCAATTACATAAGTCAGTTGTCACATGTATATGAGAACTACAACTATAATTGTTCTTCTATGAATTTATATTCAATCCAAACAAGGTTATTGAGATGTTCAGTGTTATTCTTCATTCGATTATTCTTTTACCGTTTTGTGATACATTATCTCGACCTATATTTCATTCAGGAGCATAGGATGTGTGGTGGTAGCCTGATTATTTATTAGACCTTTTTTGTTTACTGGATTAAACTGATAATAGTTTTCGCATTAAAAATATGCGTGAATTCTTTACATTATATTCAACTATGGTTCTTGTTTTACTTTGTATTTATATAAAATCTGCAGTCAATTATTCGTTTACGTTGTTGTTAGATGTATTAGACGTTCTTAATACGAATGCTGAATTACTCCACAAATTTTTTCTGAATTGCCTTGTATCTTGAGATGAGCGACGGAAAACTTTATTATCATTACGAAAAGTTACTATTTGTATCAACAAGAAATTTATTTTATTATGCCAATCGAATACACGTGTTTATCATTCTTGAATTTTAATTAAATATTTTAAAAAATCTTGCAATTTACACATTTTATTTTATTGCGTACTAAAGAAAAAGGTTTAATTTAAAATTCTACCAATTTGCATATTTTTTTTAAAAAAAAAAAAAACAGGTTATTTTATATGTTCATTGATCTTATATTATTATTTTGAATTATTTAAATATTGTTTTACTACTATATTTGAAATTTATTTACAAAATGATGAATAATTTGATGTTAGTTATAATAATAAAAATAAAATATTTTTAATTTTAGGTGGATAATTTAACTTATCGAACAACACCAGAAGATCTGCGTAGAGTATTTGAAAGGTGCGGGGAAGTGGGCGATATTTATATTCCAAGAGACCGGTTTACACGAGAAAGTCGTGGATTCGCTTTTGTACGGTAAGCATTTTGACCATTTTGTTAATTTTTTATCTGAAAATTCTTCCTTGGAAGAGAAGAAAATATTCGAAGTATACATACGAAATATATTAATTATTGGGCTGTATGTGATGTTATTGTTTTCTTTTCTTTTTTTAAGTTTTTATGATAAGCGTGATGCTGAAGATGCACTAGAAGCTATGGATGGTCGGCTTCTTGATGGCAGAGAGTTGAGAGTTCAAATGGCACGTTATGGACGGCCAACAAGTCCACAACAACGTCGTGGAGGTGATCGTCGAAATCGTAGAAGGTAATTTGTTGTTTATAAGAAGTTAATGAAAATTATATTTTATTTCTAAATAGAAAATATATTGGGAAATTTATAGAAGCATTTTTCAAGAAAGTTAATTGTCATCATCATCATCTCATTATTTGTTCCACTCTGGAGCATAGGTCCAACCACCATGGTTCAAAACCTTTGATAAATACCTTTACTTCACTCTAACCCCTTTCACTGGTACTAAACTCCCAAATATCGGTTTTTCGGCACGTATTGTTTTTGGACGACTGGGTTCTCTATTATCTTTGGGATGCCAGTCAAGTGTGCATTTTGGGATATTATCACTGATATTGTATTTGGCCGGAAAATGACAATTTTAATTTGTAAATATAATGTTAATTGGAATTTTACATCTTTTTCAGCTACAATAATTGTCAAAATACTGCCCACATAATGGCAGTCCTCTATTACGTCATCTATTTCTTCGCCATTGACTGAAAACGATCATGCCGTAGACTAACAAATTTCCATTAGTTTCTTTTTAAAATATTAATTTTTAGATCGATTTGTGAGCTGCAAACATTGTGAGTCGCAACATGCATCACGAATCATGTTTCATCAGTATAGATAGACAACATTGCATAACTTTCTAGAATTTTTCACATCATACAACTATCAATACTATCGAATGCCTGCCTAAATTCAATCAACTGTTTATCAGTAATGCTTAACGTATTGATATGGGAGAGTAAATATACCTTGAAACCTGCCTGTTCCCATAGAATATCTGGTCCTAAAACTAAGCTGCTCCTTAGGTGTTATAATACAAATTTGATTTCACCACTACTTGGAGCAAAATCTTTAGATCGTCTTGTAGCCGATCTTTGGTAACCTGAATTCTGAGTAACTTGAATTCGGGACTATTTAGATGCTCGTGAAATTACTCAGTTTATCAATCTTTTCATTTGCTAAACCTCATTTGAGATCAACATTCCGTCCGTTGATTGAATTGGACGTTATGTTCTAAAGCACTGCCCAGGTAATTTACTTGTCAGACTTTAAGCTGCCTTCATGCTGTTTGAATTTGCAACATATTCCCCAACTGCAATGTTGTTTTTTTTTATCGTGTAGTTTTACCAACTTTTTTATTCCATTTACCGTATTGTGTTACATATATTCTATTGTTACATCACATTGCTGATGTAAATTTAATTTTTCTTACAAATCACAAAATTATGATTATTTGATATGTGATCTATTTGATTTCCGGTACTCACTATGTTGTCCTAGCAAACTTTTGCTTTAACTTCTTCCATACATAAGACAATATACGTTCTTTTAATCCCAACAAAGCACTGTGAAATTGGTTGGTAAGATCTCTTTGACAAATTTATCACTATTCTTGAATCTTTTTATGATTCGATTTGATATCGGCTTCCAAATATTCTGGCCTATCTGATTGAAAATTGGAGTAGAGGGCTTGCACATGTTTGGTGAGACTCGGGTACTGGCACTCGATATATCTTTAATAGGGTTTGGCATGGGGCATTGTTATCAAAATTGGCATCATAAAAAGTCATCCGGGTCACGGTCCGATCGATAATATATATGAATAATAAACTCTAACCAACGATTTAAATTTAATTTTTACGAATAAGACGCAGTTGTGTCTTTTATCGCATAAGTTAAACACAATGGAAACATTTTGATGATGATTTGTTGTTCAATTTTCGGGTCTTCATTTTCTCGTACAATACACATTTAAAATCTACAACGGAATGAGCACATCTTGTGTGTGGCGAAAAACGCGGCCAAAATCTTGGATTTCTGCGACGTTGAAGAAATATTTTAATCGCGAACATTTTGTCATTATACATAAAGAATGTAAACATAAAGCCTCTAATGGAGCATGGCTTGCATATTGGGGTTGATGCTCTAGCAACCACCCTTGACTTTCCAGAAACAATTCAAAGGTGATCCTTTTAATTTATAGGTAATAACACCGGTCACAAAGATTCTGTTTAGTATAGGCGTAATGTGCGAACGGTATCACTGTTTATTATTAATAATATCATAATTTTTGTATTTTCACTAAATACATGACTTAAATTTTGAGGCATGTTTATGTTGCGTAATTCTCGTCTGTGGCACCATCTTTCTGGGTATGTGTTTCCTAAAATTTTACGGCCTCCCGGTATTTAAGTTAATTGTTCACAAATGTCTGTGTTCATATTTTCCTCCACTGTACCCTTGTGAGCCAATGAAAAGTTATGTTGTGTTTAGAACCATAAAGAATAGTAAATCCTCCCCTTAAAGAATATCTTTATAATTTAAAAAAAAAAAGGTTGACATTATTACACTTTATCGATATTATAAACTATTTGTTCCCGATGATCACTCTGAGGCTGGTATTACAAGCAGTTTTGCAGTTGATCCTAACATAGACCCATTTTTAGTTTTATATTTATAGTATGTAATAAATAATATATTTTTCTTAATTTAATTTTAGATCTCGTGATCGTCGTCGTTCTCGCAGCCGTTCTCGTGGCCGTCGCTCTGTTTCACGATCACGTACTCGTTCTGAAAGTAAATCCAGATCAAATACACCAATTAAAAAATCATCAATCAGCCGAAGTCGTAGTAAGGGACGATCAGTTAGTCGAAGTGTGTCACGCAGTAATAGTCGTTAAAAACTATACACATTTTGGCTGTTTTTTTTTTTTCTATGCTCCTTTTTTGACAATTTAATAATGTGGTGGTAAGTAATTAAATCTTTTCATTTTAAATGTTTCCTTACTAATGAATTTTTTTTTTTTTGCTTTTAGGAAGAAAAACACCGATATGAAATAATTAAATAATCAAGCCAATATTTGTGCAGATGTGAAAAAATATAAGGTATATTTTTTAAATCAATAATAAATTAGATATTTTCTTTAATTTAATTTAATTAATTAAAAATTTAAAATTCAATAATTTAAAACAATATAAAGAAATAAAAAAGAATAGTAATAATAATTATGAAATGAAACATTACACATTTTATGTCCTAGACTTAAATAATTAATAAATTAAAAAAAAAAACATTGCCCAGAACAATAAAAAAAAATCAATTTGACTAATTTTCTTTCTTTTTTATGTTTTTTTTTATTGCTCTCACTTTTATTATTATTATTTTATATTTTTTTAATTAAAAAATATAAATATTATAATAATGACATTTTTTAAAAGAAATTGTTTTACAAATAAATAATTAAATAATTATAATAAAAATAATTATACAATAAAAAAATCATTTTGGAAAAAAAGTCGAAAGAAAATATTACAATTAAAATTAACAAATAAATAAGAGTTTTCATTTTTTATATTAAATGTATTTCAAATATTTAAAAAAAAATATATGTACACATCATTGGAAATTTATTTTATTTACACATTATGTCATTCCATAGTCGTATTTGTAACATTGTAGTTTGTTTTTTTTTTTTTTATATTAAATATTGAACCCGAGTATTCATGTAATTTTTAATAATTTAAATTATTTGTGATAATGAGTGTATACTCATAACATCTTATTATTTATGTATAAAAGAATGTACTCACTGTTGTTTTATCGAATATGATATCACATCATTAACAACCAGAATCAAACTCCTAAATTCGCATTTCTCGCAAATGTTGGAATGGACCTATTTTTAGTTTATTTTATTCACTTTCATGTGATTGAATTCAAAAGTATAAGTTAAGCTTTTAATGTCGGTTTTTCGTTTGTGCCCCGATGATAACGTCCAAAGTGAAAAGGTTGAGATGGAGATATGATGATGATGATAATAATAATCATAAGTAAATCATTATAAATAAAAATGTTTGCCCTTATATACTAGTCTTCAATTATGTTTTCCAATCGAATACATTAAACTCCTTTAAACGTGTTCCTTTGCTGCTCTTCGGTAAATCATTTTATTCTCATATCATTTAAAATCGTTTACTCCTTTTTCACATTAGTTTATAAAGATTGAATCACATTTATATATTGATGAAAACATTTCACACTATTTACAATCAAAAACAAAATAATAAGTTTAAGAGATCGATCATAAATACTTTTTTTTATGCACTTGCTATTAACGAATTGAGTATAAAAATATTGAAAATTTTTTTTTTGGTTGCATTTCCTCCCTACATACATACTTTTATACATAAAATGTTTGTAATTATTTTTTTTTTTATTTATTTTTATTACAATTAAAATCGATTTATTTATGACAACAATGAAAATTACAAACATTATGGAATGAATGAGTCGTCATAAAAGAAACTGAATAGATAGAAAAAAAAAAAAAAAACAAACCAATTATTTATAATATTGAAAAGTATTTTTTTTCTTTGTTAATGTGTGTATTTTAATGCAGGCCGCCGTTCCTGTACCGGCTTAGCAGTGAACGCAGCTAGAGCAGTATGTTTTGTAGGCGTTTTGAAAATAGTTGTAATTTAAAATGCAAACAAAAAAAAAAAAACAAAGACTTGAACAAAATAGCTGTTTTTTTGGTGACATTTTTAATGCGGCTACTGCAGGCAGACATATAAAAATAGAAAATAGGTGTGCCTGTGTGCGGTTCGCTGAGTGCTGATTTAGAGATAGTGAAAAATAGAGAAAATAGCAAAAAAAAAAAATAATGCTGAGTTGCTGTTCCGCTGGCTGTGCTAGCTAAAAAGGCTGGTTTTAAATTGATGTTCAAGATTTATTTTTTTTTCTTGTTTTGTAAAATGTCCGGCAATTTTTTTTTCCTGGCCTATTGCGCGCAAAGGGCGTTAGGCACACTTTATAAAAAAACATAACTTAATGACGGCATGTATCTAATCAACGTATTTACAGTAAAATGAGATTTTATAAACTATTTTTAACACATTCCGTTTTTAAACAAACTTGAAGTAATTATATTCGAATTATGTGTCTTAAACCACGAACACAAAATTTTCAAGTCTGGTACACTGAAATAGCGTTTTTTTTTTTGAAACTGAAATTTGGGATCAATTTTTTTAAGAATGTTTGCCCAGTTATTTCAGAAATATTTTCAGTATGTTTTGAAGAATTCGGTATTTTTATATTTTTTTTTCTAAATTCCAAATTATTGCTTATAACTCTTTTCACTCTTATGTGGTGTGCCAATTAAAAACAATGTTTTTTTTTTTTGATTACAAATAAATTAATATGAATATATTCAGATAATATATATTTATTTTTTAAATACTAATTATTAAAATAAGTCGGAAAAAAAATCTCATTTTAATGTAAAACGATATTTTTATTAAATGTCCGCGATGCACATTATTAATATATAAATAAGATAGACAAAGTTAATGACAATGATAATTAAATTAATTTAGATAGATCATTTAAGCATAACATTAGATAGCAACGATGTGCCTTACCACCGTTCACGAAAATACATTTCAGTGGTTATGATTTCCTGATACATGTCAGATAAAATCAGCTTTTCGTTGAATTAAGAAATAATTTATCACTAAACACGACTGCCACTGATTAAGTGACGTTAAATAACATCATTGCATTTTATATAATTTTCAATTTCTGTATCAGAACAATTTAATAATACGTCATTTTGTCAACCAAAATTCTTCTTTTGGACGTCTAAGTTGAGAAAACCTCAATCTTAATATTCATGATTTTTTATGTTGAAATCTCGGGATTCGAAATCTCGTAAAAAAAAAATGAAATCTCGAGAATTCTCGAGATGACGAGACAATAAAAATGTGTAGGAATTGCAAGCAAAAAAAGACTGATTTTTTAAACACTTTTTTAATTTAAGTAACAAAATGCAAGAAACACATTAATTATTAAAATTAAATTTTTAAAATCGCAATCTTGTAATGACTGTGTCTGACAATCACGTACATTTTTGCGACACAAAACATCCGGAAATCGAAAAATTACGCTCATTCCGAGTCGACGTTGGCCTAATAGAGTTAAATGCCCATAATCGCAGTCTTTGATTTGTGATTTATGTCCCAAATGTTTTCATACACATATTTTAAAGCCAGATATGCAGTTCTCGAGTAATTGATCAAGAACTTTTCACTCGAAAATACATATAAAAAATGTGTAAATGAAATGGTCAAGAAATGCAAAATTAAAAAAATTCTTCAGCAATTACTTTAATAGTATCCATTTAAAAAGTTTTTTTTTTCTTAATTTCTTCTTTAAAACGGTTATTTTTTATCTTTTTTTTTTTTAAAAGTAGACATTAAAAAAATATGCATCTAAGAATTCCGAGCCAATAACCTTTTCCTGCCAATGGAACCGTCTTTTTTGATGCGCTTCCATCCGGTTTTACCCAGCGCTTTGACGGTTCCCCTAACTTGTTCATATATAAATGTTCGTGCAATTATGTACACGTTCATATGATATGATAAACATATCAATGCACTTTCAATCTGTGATCGTTAAGCGCACACGATAGCCATGGATTTTATCAAACATTTCTTCAGTAGTCACCTCTTTTGAAAAATCTGGTAATGATATTGATATTGTGCTTGAAATTCAGTAAACCATTTATGAATGAATAGATGATTAGGATGAATTTCGAATACTTACATGCTCTACTTTTGTTTCTATGTGTTTAAATGTTAGCATAATATTAAGGAACTCGACAAATAATTCTGAGCCACCAATTCTATATAAAATAGCTATTATAAAATTATTTATTATTATTTACTAAATATTTAATTTGAATGTAACGTGTACGTGTATGTAAGTGAAACCAATAATTTCTTTATTCTTTTTTTACTAATTACTTCTCATTTTGTTATAAATGTCTAGTTTTATTTTAAAAACAAATTGCAATATTACTGGATGTACAAAACAAAATGCAAGAATTTGCCAGTCTGTTGAATATTTGTAGGGTTGTGGCGTTTGGTATCGCTTTTGTTTTTCATATTGCAATGTTAGGATATAAAAAGCAATACCATAAGATTTGTTTCTGGATAGATTTATACAGTTTGCGCTACAACTGTCACCTAGTTTATTGGTGAGATGTTGATTCACCGAATTCATAAACAAGACACATATACCTACAATATATTTTCGGCCACGTTCAAACACCGTTAAAAGTTACATATGATGTGTTCGTGTTTGCAGTGATAGTGGTACCGCGTGCGTGTATGTAACTATATGGTTTAGTAACCTTAGGATGTTAGGCACTCCATTCATCAACTAGGTGATATATTTCGATGTACATAATTACAATTAAAACTATTTACAAAGCAAATATTAAGAGTATTAGGAGGATAAGTTGTATTAATTTATATAATATCTGATCGCCATTGGCAACTATTACACAAATCTACGTGCGCAGTATTTCTCAAGAGTTCAATTTCCATATTTGAATATATTCTAAAGATTCGTGAAATTTAATTTTTAGAATCAAGAATTATTGTCTCAATTATTTAGAAACCTATCCTCATCTATATTTAAAAATATTATCTATAATCGAATTATGTGTATCCAACACCCACTATAGTCACATATTATTAATTGTCATAGAGAATAAAGAATCCTTTTTATAAATTACGAGTTAAAGGTTTGCCATTTGAACTGAACTGACGTGCAAAACTTTCAATAAGGTTTCGTGTTCCTTTTCTAAAATTAATAATATTTTTTTTACAGTTGATGTAAATCAAACTTTATTGAAGGAGGTAAGTGACGATTCTATTGGATTATAATTTTTTATTAACAATAAATTTTTTAATAAATAATTATTCATGAACATGTTTGATTTTTTTTTTACATTCCTATCACCCAAATTATAGAATAAACTACAGCTGACTGCTAGTTAAGCTAAAAATACTGGCTATTAAAATAATAAAATGATGAAACTTCAACATTCGGAATTATATGTTCATAAGTAACGGATAGAATAATAAATTTGCTAACAATTTGTATAGAAAAGAGAACAGATCATAACAGAAGTGAAGTGTTGTTGTTAAATATGACCAATTTTTTTTGTATTGAATGGCGTCCGGCGGTCATCGCAAATTTGTTTAGAATACTATCAGTAAAATCTAAGATAACCTTAAAATAATACGGAAAAATATGTAAGTTGTGTCCGCTAGTTGTTCACAAATTCACCCTTGCAACTTAGAACATATGTTAAATAATAGGAGGATATGGAAATTAAGTTGTATATCAAGGTCTTAAACATAATCACACGTTTTAAGATATTTTAATTTTCGATTGGGCTTAACAAACATGTATACGTGATTCTGTTAGATATATTATGCGTATTCTAGATAAACGAATGGAATGATCGACTAATATATTGGTAACTCAACCAATCTCCAAGCGTTGTCATCGATAACTAAATCGTGGTATATGTCAATAACAAACTAACATCGAAATGCCACCCCTCTTGATCCGTAAAGGTTAAGATGATGGTGATGATTCTATTTTGACAACGAAGAAATGTGTTGCTTTGAATTGTTTTCAAAGTTATATACTTCAAGACATCACGGACATTTCCACAGCTGAGATATAATATGTACGTCATCATGTGTACCTTCAATCAACGAACTCTTAGATTTTTATCTTCATTATTAATCAGACCTCTTCTTCCTTACCCAAGTTCGGCTCTCCTACTTCTCAATCAATTTCTACGCAAAAATGGTAAGAGAAAACTTAAACACAATAGGCGAAATTTAATTTTATGAAAAAAATGCTTTAATTAATGTAAATTTTTTTTATTTTATAAAATTTTGTATCTAATCTATCACCCAATGTAATTTATTTAAGTAAGCAATAAAATCTCGTTTATTGATTAAACAATCACCAGTAGTTCTCGCAAAACAGAAATAGAAAACGTCCATTGAAATATTTTTCACATCAAATATAAATAAATAATTAAAATTCATCAACCGATCCACAACCACCGGTATTGTACTATGAAACAATTTAGAAATTTAGAATGTTTACCATTTATTGGTGACGAAGGTATGTTTATGAAAAATTTACCAAGACCAATTGGTTTAACAACTGATAAATATTGGTTTTCCCAATTGCATCCACATGAAAGAATGTTTTACCATCAGACGTTAAATTCAGCCAGAAGATTTGCTTGTTTTCAGTCTCATTCAAATAAAATACCAAAAGATTCATTAGATTTTATATTGGATTCAATTTACGATAATGAAAATGAAATATTTGCAAACAAATTCGATACAGTTGTTCAAAATGAATCGATTGGTAGACGAACGTTCAGGCGGATACGGAATACAAAAGATATTAATGCTGAAGAATTTATTGCAATTGGACATCCAATAAGTTATGGTAATTATTTTGTTTGTTCATGTGTAAGATTATTAAATTTGCGTATTTTTACTTTGGGCATGGAGTTAAAATATCGGGCCAAAACACATAACAGTATTAAAATAAGATTCACACGCGGTCATAATAGTTTTTAAATTGGTTACTACAATACTATTATTTGTCTGTTTTATATTAATTAATATATAGGACAATAATTTG
>JANSTX010002641.1:0-11116 GCA_027564355.1 Penthetria funebris
TCTAGGCTATATTTTTTAAATAATAATAAGGTAATTATACTGCAACCACGTACTACTCTTTCAGGCTTAGTAATAGCATATTGTATATTATTCAAAATATTTTATTGGACGTACGATAAAACACAAAAACAATCGAGACAGCGTGTCGAAATTAAAAGAAATAGTGTTAAAAAATAACGCGATAATATACTCTTTGTATAGAAACGTCTAACAATTGATTTCTATAATAAATAGATATTTAAAATGAAATACTTTTGCTTTACTAACATCTTTAATGTGGCAACCAATTCAGAAAGGAATTAAAAACTTGACCGAAAAACCGAGAAAAAATAAAGTACAAGTTTCGTTTGAGTAACGAGGTGTAAGCTAAAAATTAGATCAAGAAGATATTAATTGTGGAAAAAGTATTATAATTTTGTTGTAAGTAAAAGGAGACAATGGAGTGTATGAACATTATTTTTCTTCCGAGCGACATGTATACATATTATCAATGGGTTCACATTAGATACTACATGCAAATATAAATCGTACTAAAATTCATAGTAATGATGGTGTGCATCAAGCTTGTATACTATACAGGTGGTTATACCGTTTCACTGATTTCTCGATATGAAAAATGTAGGAGCAAATTTATAATAATAATTACTTCGTGATGAAAAACACAATAATCGAAACATACTAATGACATTTAATAAATAAATAAATACGAAAATTCACCTTTCACCACAAATTTAATAGAAATCCATCTAGTCTGCATTTCGCGCACCATCAAAATAAAGGTCTAAATCGATATTTTAACAAATTTGGACCTACATATTTCAAACCGAATCGGCATAACGTATATATATACAACTTTTGGTGTGCACACCATAATTCTTGTAGATTTTAGAACAGTTATAACATTAACGTTTTATTTTAATGGTTAAAATTGAATTGCATTACCAATTACTTGATATTATAGTAAATTCATACATTTTACAATCAAAACTATTGATGCACTTATTAAAAGCATTGTGTCTCTGTTGATAATGATATAGACTGCTAAGAGATAAACCATGATAATTTTTGAGTAATACGGTTAATTATAAAAATGTATAATACTTTATGTTTATAATACTTTAAAATGATCAGCACAGCATGAATAATGAATAAGAAAAAAAACGAAGATTATTATAAATGAAAAAATGTTGTACGAATTCAAATGACTATATGTAAAAAATAAATAAATTATTGCTAAATTGTATAAAAAAAACTTATTAAAATTATCGCTTAAATTGTATAAAAAAACTTATTACTAATTTTAGTATATTTATGAATACATTTCCTTTTACTTTATTTTTTAATAAAAAACAGCTATTGCTTGCAAATATTAATACTATCTCATTAAATTGAATCAATTTAATTGTTTGATGTTTGGTAAGCCAAGTCAATAATATGTACTAAAAAAAACATCGAAGTGAATATTTTGAAAATACTCAAAATTATTCTAATTTAATAACATATCGTTTATTTCTAACAATTTCAGAACTAAATGCCGACCAGAAAATGCCAGCTAAATATCGCTAATAGTATCAACTTAGTTGATACTACTAGCGATATTGATGATATTGATGATATTAATAATAATAACAATAATAATTCTGATTCATCGACAAGTCATGTAAAAGATTTTACCTATTTTATGAAAAAAAAAAAAAATAAAGCTGTTTATATTTGAATACGCAAGATAAAATTTATTACACATTTCAGAGATATGAGTCAGTTCAGCCTTGATCTGGATAGAAAACCAGAGGTTTTGGCTCCTGTTTCTTTTTCAATTTGCAAAACTTTCACGTCAAGAATGCATTTTTCATTTTCAACTAGCTGCTCTACAATGGCAATAAATCCTACCACAAATTTACAAAGAATACTTGAAAAGAAAATCGCTAGCGAAACGATAAGCTTAAATTTGTATCCTCTTAGAACAAATGACGAAATAAATAAAAATGAAATACATCCGCAGTTTTAGTTATTAAAATAAAACAAATATTTACATTAAAATGAAAAATAAGCACGTGTATAAATCACACATCTGTCAATCTAGTACAAAAAATTAAGTAAGTGGAGTTGCGCATTCGTTCTATGCCAGAAAAACCAAATTGGTGAACTGAGCTAGTTTGTATGCAATGGCATAAAAATAAAGTCTGTATTATTGCGAATAGAGTATAGTTTCGCCATAAATATTATGTTACCGGATAATTTTTGAAATTTAAAAATATTAATTACACTTATCAGCATATAGCTATTGCCTTGATTCTGACGATCAACACGATATATCCAAAATTAATGGGCAGAATGAGACGGGCCAAATTTCAATAAAAGATGAATACGATCATATTTTGATTGCCGCTGTCATTTGTCGGAGATTTTATTATCTATCAAAACACACACACACACATTAACCGTATTTGAGCGAGTACCATTTATCATAATACTGTAATTCAATTTAATAAGATATTTAAAAATATGTATTACTTATATTAAAAACTGTATATTGAAATCAGTTTAACAAATTTATTATCTGCCCTCTTCAAAGAAATTTTAAATATTGATTGTCTTTTATAACATATTTTCTAGTATCATTAATTAATTGTAAAAATTATTAATTTTAAATTAAATAAATTTGATTTCCAAATGATTATTAATATGGATAATTTATTAATATATCACAGTATGTAAAATTAGAACGTGTTGATAACACCCCACACTATAAATGCAAGCAACACATTGTTATATTGTTAATCCTATTGAACAAAATTGCATGCATTTATCATTGCATATGAAAAATTAAAAATACAATACTGAAAATGTATAAGTTAAACAATTAAAACTACATTTACTTACTCTATATATGAGGGGTGTTTGTGAAAATAATTTAATATTTTGATTTGCATACAAAGAAATGAAACTCTTATTGTGAAAAATTATTGAACTTTAATAATTTACTAAATTCTGTTAACTAAGTTTTAATGATACTTTTAATTGGAATGTATGAAAAGAGGTAGTAGTTTTAATAGGTTTTGAAGAGTAGCAATTAATGTTTTATAAAAAGAATTATATAAAAATATGTATACATTTTGTTAAAAAATATTATTAATTATAATTTCTTATACTTTTTTATGACTTCTGGTTAATAATATTCCTTTCATTTCGTATTAAAACTAATTATTAGTACAAACATTTGATTTAATTCATTAATCAAATTATAATTTAAATAATTAAATTATAATTTAAAACATTTATAAAATTAACATATAACAAACATATTATATTATGTAAAATATAATTAATAATTAAAATAAAAAAAATATTACAAAAAAGACTAGATAGTGTTGAACATTTCTAACAAAATTAAATAAATAAAAAAATATCACAGAAACAAAAAACGAAACAAAAATAATAATAACTATTTTTTATATCACAAAAATTAAATTAAAAACATAAATAAATAAATTATATAAGATAGGTTATATTACACTTACCAATAGATAATAATAAATATTCTCAATTTATTAATACAACCGTTTTACCTTTACCAGAAGTCCTTGTAAGAGGATCAAGAACCATGCATTGCAATACCTTGTGTATTATTTATAGATTGCGAGGAAACTTCGGATTTTACTCGACGTGCAATATGTGAACGTGTATGTTTCCTGAGATGATCCTTGCGATAAAATCCTAGGCAACAATATAAAATAAAAAACATAAAACTTTTAATAAATTACATTTATTTTATTATTTTAAATAATCGCAATAATCATTACCTTTCCCACATTCAAGACAAATATGTTTCTTTTCTCCTGAATGTATAACAATATGAAGTGTTAATTGTTCTTTACGCTTAAATGATTTCATACAAATCTAAAATAAAAAAATATAAAATAATTGATATTTTAAATTTAAAAGTAGATTCTCTATGACTGTGTCAATCAATTTACATTATTTACTTACATTACAAACATGTGGTCTATCTGGAATATGTGACAATTTATGTCTTGTTAAATGATCCTTACGTTTTAGTGCTGCATTACAAATATCACAAACAAAACGTCGTTCAACAGCATGCGAAATAACATGTTGTTCAATTAAACTTCTATCTGGATAGGCCATTTGACATTCTGGGCAACAATACAATGTTGAACCATCTAATGCTTTTGTTTCTCTAATTTCACCCGGTTTTGGTCTTGGTTTCTTTTCCTGTAATCAGAGTAGGCGAAATAATGAAATAGGACACAAATTATATTTTAATGTTTGTTTGTTTTGGTTTTGATTTTTATTTTAGTAAAATATATTTAGACAAGAAACATAGAGCATAGGACCTTAACGAACAACCGCCAATGTTCACGATCTTTGACCAGCATCTTCACTTCATTCCCTTGCACAGGTTGCCAGCCTCCTTAATGACGGTTATCTATAGCCCGCAGATTCCAGTCAATTGGGCATTGTGCTATATCACCTACCGATCGCCTCAGTGAATGGCTGATCCAATTCACTTTGCCTCTAGATCGGCTAGTCTCCACAAATTCTTCATTTGATATTGAATTTTATCAGAAATTTTTTAGTAAAAATTTGAATTTGTGACAAGATGTTATTTGTTGTCTTCTAAGTTTCGCAGTCATACAATAGTACCGATAAACAATTTAAACAATTATTTATATGTAATTGTGTTGCTGTGAGAATACGCTTTACAGATACGCCTATCAATAAATCGACTAATGTGACCCAAATGACTCGGTTTTCCGGAAAAAAAGGTATCACCAGAGGAGGATGTACACCTTTCGCCGTTTTCCTTCAAACGCATCTAGTTAACGTTTCTCGTGCAATTAAGTATTTCAACACTGGGACATGAAAAGCTGATTGGTGTTGTTGGATGTTAATTTTCCAATTGGGCACCCAACCGCTCACTTTTGCCTCTCCAAATTTTAGCCATGTTTGAATTGATGTTAGTATAAAATTACATTCCCGGCGGCCACCACATTGAGCTATTACAGGTACTTGTCCAAAAGTTAGCATACACTCTCGGTTTGAGATGCATTTATGTTGTTGAAACAGATCAATATAGCATATCTCAATGTTTGGATTCTTTATTTTATATAAGAAAGCGTATACTAAAAACGATAATAATTCACAAACTTTTTTAGGTTTGATTTTTCTTATGCTTATGCTTATTTCTTATGATGGATGTTTGGTGTATTCAGTTAATACTAAAACTTAAATATTATAATAACTGTGTTAAGAGCATATAATTCAATTTCTGACTTAACAGCAATAGGAAACAAAACAATATCATTTAAACGAATTATTTAATAAATACTAAGTGCAATATTTTATACGTGATGGACATCAAAAAAAAAACAAAAAACAAGAAACAAACAACAAATTTTATTACCTTAGGTGGTTTCTTTTTTTTCTTTTTCCCTGTATTAGTTGTAGCAGTTGTTGATGCAATTGTTGTATCAGTATTAATATTTGTTGCATCCAACATATGATTCAATCCACCACTTACAATACCACCAACAACATTACCAATACCATTGCCAATTATACCATTCATTAAATTATTATTTCCCATAGACGATAGACCACTACCAACACCACTGCCTAATGTTAAATTTCCGATACTACCATTTTTTATTCCTAGTAAATCATTTTTTATGTTAAAACTACTGCCACCACAGACACCAACACCACCACCAACACCAACACCACCACTGACATTATTATCCATTATACCATTTAAATTTAAATTTCCTGAGTTTATTGAATTGCCACCACCATTGCCAATAACACTTTCTTTTTTAATTGTTTCCGAATATTTTAGAAAATGTTGAATTGATATTGGTAATGTGGCGGATAGTAAATGTGATGAATAATCAACTGTATTTGCTGGATTAGCTAATGTTTGCCATGATTGATTTACATTTTGTAATATTTGTTGATTTATTACTAAGGACAAAAAAAAAGAAAAGAAAAGTACATATATTAACCCTGAAGTATGAATGTTATCATATACGAGTAGTAATAGTTGAAAATGAATAATTACCTTCTTCACGATCTCTTTCCATTTTTGTTTTAATAATATTATTTTTGTGGTCTGTATTAAATATATTATTATGATCATTTTGTTGTTGTGTTGCATATGGTATTGTTATATTTTGACCATATTGCATTGTATTACCTAATAATGAAAGGAGATTATAATTTAGACAAAAATAAAAACAAAAATAGTCACACAATTAAGGAACTTATAATCTGCATAATCAAAACAAAGATTCTAATATTGTAATTTATAAGCACTTTGAGCAAACGAATTCAATAGTATGATTATAATTATTAGGAAATTGACTGTCAACCCTGACATTCCTCTAGTTCAGTATTCTTATCTTTCATACATAATATCAATAGATCGAAAACTAATGATATTTCTGTAGTTTAGTTATTTTGTCATCTTCTACACTGTACTAATACTTACTACGATTTATTGATTACAACATATAATTGATATACAAATAGGAATATTTTATATATGAAATATTTAGAGAAAAATGTCAAGGATACAGAGAAGTACACATAATTATTACCATAGATACAAATCTAAAAAAAAAAACTAAATAAATTACATAAATAATATAATCTCAAGGATTATACTTTATCTTATTAGCATTTACATCTTTGATGAATACTAAAAAAAAATCAATAAATACGCGCCATTATTTTATTCCTGATTTTCATTACTTTGCAATGAGAAGAGATTAATCAAATTTAAATCAAATATTTAATTACTGGCGATCTTATTAAATTATAATAATCTTTAAAAAATAAACAAAAGAAAACTAATTACCAGATACATGATTTTGATTAAAATGATTATATCGATGATTTTGATTAATATCCTGATGTTGAGAATGTGAATTTGTAAAATTTGCATCATTTTGTAGTTTTGCGGCAAATTGATGTATTCCCGGGAAAGGACCACCAAATGCTGAAAAATTCATTACTTCACGTAAATTTATCAATTCATTAATGACAATCAAACTTTTAATTTATCATTTTAATTGTGTTTTAATAATAAAAAAAACTGAAGCAGCAAAATAAAAATTAAGTGCCAAACACCGCAAGATGCACGCAAAATTGCAGCAACTTCGGTGAAATAAAAAAAAAAGTTTATAAATGTTTACCATAGATGCTGCTTACGGCAATAGAATATTATATGGTATCTGTTCGTAATCAATTGAAAATTATGGGGTAGTAAATAATGAATTACTATCATAAAATAAATGATTGTTATCATCGCATCATTAAAAGAGAGATTAAAACGATGTTAACCTATCATTTGTTATTATAATTATCATCTTAACCTTTACAAAACATAGGTGCATATATGTCGTTACTAATATTCTCAATTTTAAAACACATATAACAGAAAATGTTATCCAAAATAACTATTGACATTAGATAGGAATATCTGTTTAACAACTCTGAATAAGCCAATTGGAGTGATGCATAAGGCCACATCTACCCTATAGGTTATTGATATGAGATATTTTTTCTCAAGTCAACAAATACATCCGATAGTCTATTTTTAGTCCCGATCATACGCTAGGTATTGAAATAAATTGTGGTAGCATTACCGGTGAAGTCACAATGGAGGCAAACATGCAGGAATAACCTAGAAGTGGTTATCTCGATTACTCAATTCCTCATTTGCTATACACAATAAAACTTACATTTATCTATCACTAGTCAACTGTGACTACCATCAGTTGGTTCGCCTATTTATAAACAGACAAGTATATAGTTACTCGATCTAATAACATATCGCCATTATCGGCCCGTCTTCGGGAACTGTATAATCATCTTGCGAATAATTTATCATTTATGTATTTCAAAAGGACATATATTAGTGAGAAATACGAGGAGAAATTATTTCAAGTTATAGTCCATTTACTATAATTTAAAATAATTTCTCCTCGAATTTCTCACAAATCTGATTCAACATAAATATTCTTCTATACCACATATCCTTAAAATAGTTACAGAGATAAAAAAAGAAATTAGTTTTAATAATGAGTACACCATCGGACATGACTCGGGAATATCGCCAGCATAATGCTTCACTGATTCCGAAAAACTTAAACAACACAAATTCCTCAGTTTGAATACTACTACCTTAATATTATATATCTGTATAGTAAGCGGCAATATTAACATCGTTAGGCCGCTTTATGTTCCCTTGAGGCGTAAAGGTTAAGATGATGATGAGATGATGAATGTCTATGTATTGATACATAGACTTCAACTAATAATGAATTTCAATAAATTTGGAAAATTATACCTTTAAAATTATGTTGATGTTTTTTTGTTTTTTTGTTTTGCGGAACACCCATTAAATTATTTTCAAATTTATATATTTTAAAAAGTAGTCACTCGACGCTCTCTCAATATGACATTTTGGCAGTGAAGGATCAACAGGTTTGAAGTTATTTATATATGCACATGCTTTCATGCATTGATCTGTTGGATAGAAATTATTTTATGTTTAATTACAAGTTTTACATTTTATTTAATTAGTGAAAATTTGTGAGTACATTTCTTTTTAATTTATTAGATTCATTAATATACTAATTTATTATCCATCCAGTTTTCTATCTAATCCGAAAATTTTTGTAGTCGTAACATATAAAAATAACTGTTCGAAACCATAAATTGCCAATTTTAGTCTTATCTACTAATTGCTAACGTTTTAGGCATTCCATTTTATTGACATCAACACCATATATGAGCACCGTATATTGTTTTTGTTCTTAAGGAAATCATAAGACAATCTGAAATTAAATTAATAATAGGCAATAAATAATTTGCAGAATCTATAACATTAATTAGTATAAATTTAATGAACCAATAAAAGGTAGTGATTTGGTACACATAAACTTCCAATAAAAAAAACCATTCAAGTTAATAAATAGAGAAAAGTTTTAACATTTGAGACAATTATCTACCGGTTAGTTAAAAGAAATTAGAGATACTAAACGATTTTAAGTTTATTTTATTGCTAATCAAGAAGATATATTCAATGCGGAAACCTTGCTGAATGAATAGACTGTATTTAAGGTCTGTAAACCAGTATGGTTAACTGAAATAATATTAGGAAATCAAGTAGAATATGATCAATTAATCCTTAAGGGCCTAATATCTATAAGAAAATTTAATAACATAAAAAAATTACATCGTCTTTGAATTTAATTTCATATAAAAATGTTTCTTTTGTGACACTAAACCAATATACGATTCCAAATTTTATCTCATATATCCATCATTCAATTGACTTACATTCCCCGATTGATGATTTATTAATGTAAAAATATATTTTTTTTTAAATATTTAATATTAAATTATTATCCCTAATTTATAAATTTTAGTATTTTTATTTGACAAATCTACAATGGCAACAAAATCTGAAGATTCACTAAAAAATTTAGCATTTAAATTATTTGAAATAAATGCATTTAAATTTGGTGATTTTAAATTGAAGAGTGGCATCCATTCACCTGTATATTTTGATTTACGTGTTATTATCAGTTATCCAGATGTGATGGTAAATAAAATAATGTTAAAATTTAATTAATTTTTTTATGTAATTAATTCATAATTTTCGTAATTTTTAGAATCAATTGTCTGAATTAATAATTTCATTTATAAAAGAACTTAATATAAATTGTAATCATGTTGCTGGTGTTCCCTATACAGCTTTACCAATTGCAACATTAGTGTCGGTTAAGAATGAAATACCGATGCTGATACGACGTAAAGAAACTAAAGATTATGGTACGAAAAAATTAATTGAAGGTAAATTTAATTGTGGTGATACATGTTTGATTATTGAAGATATTATAACATCTGGATCAAGTGTCTTAGAGACGGCAAGAGATTTAAATACTGAAGGTAAAATAATATGATTGAATTGTCATGTAAGTGTTACTGTAATGTGTGATATTCAATGGGGTTTTTTGTTTTGTTACAACTCAATTAGGTATTAAAGTTAAACATGCAGTTATAATTGTGGATAGAGAACAAGGAGGTGCAACAAATATAAAAAATCAAAATATTAATGTACATGCATTATTTACACTTTCACAATTGTTAAAAATACTTAATGATGGTGACAAAATTGATTTAAATACAGTTAATGCAGTAAAAAAGTATCTTTCAGAAAATCAACTGGACAATGAACAGAAAAAAGGTAAATTTATTAGATTAGAAACATTGCTATGTATCTTTCCTTATACTATTACTACAATAGTATATTATACAGTTTTTAAGTGTGCACATATATAATATACACGATCACATCTAAATAGACTGCATCAATAGACAATTAGTTTTAAAGATACGCAACTTTAGATTTTTAATTTGTGATTCTATTCAGCGTACCAAACATTTGTCGAGCATTCTGTATGCGGTACTTTACTTTATCTATTTCTTCGCCATTGACGACAAGTGAACGAAAATACGCTGTTATAAATACCAATCTTTGCCGTACATCTAAATATCATAATATCATAATATAATTTTGCACATCGAATAGTTAGTAGAGCAGAATGAAGTAGATTCGAGCTAGACGTTGCCTTTTTTTCTATTCAGTCTCGGGCCTCCTGCTTCTCAATTTATATACGCCTTGTGTACCTTTGGAGATTCATTATTCTAGTTGCAAATGATATGTCATATGAAATCTCCAATAATAGATTACTTCAAATACTAGACGAACAGAATTGATAGGAAGCGAAAAATTAAAAACTATATGTAGTAAAGGGCAGTAATTATGGAAATTAATAACTTTTCATCTGAACTACCGGAGCAGAAGTGTTAAGAAATATAAAATGGAAAGTATGAGTAGTATGTGGTGGAGGTAAATGAGTAAAAAGTAAGCATAAAAATCATGGTGTGTATAAAAGGTTTAACAAAAAATATTCGATCCACGAAACACGTATTTTGGGCGCCAATGTAAAATAAAATCGGTTTGTATTTTATAATACCAAAATCACATATATGTCAAGAAGTCTATTAACTGTTCAGCATT
>JANSTX010002652.1:0-22006 GCA_027564355.1 Penthetria funebris
TTGTATGATGTTTTCTTTTTTGCGATATTTTTCTGTACCTCGGTATCCCACCACCAAGTTTCTTTTCCAATATGCAAGGAACCATTTGACATACCAAGGTATTGTTTTGACTTCTCTTTGCAAAGCACAAAAACAATATTCAAGGAAATTTCAAATTTTTGGATAAAAGAATTGTTTATGAATAATAATAATAAATGAATGAACGAACAGAAAGGACAATTGCTTATTTTTAGATAAACATTTTTTTTAAGGGATTAACACACCTACAACTAACTCATGTGCCCATATCTGCGTATGCCTGCTATAACCTTTAACCCAAAATAATTTATGTAAAAGCGAATATTAATATTTAAGAAAATTATCGCTTTTACCTAAATTTATTATAACCATAAATTTTATGGGAAAAGTTGTGGATTATTATTGTGGGCTTGTTTAAAAGTTGACTTTTCTTATTAACGTCCATATTTGACACGGCATTTGTTTATGAAAAACATCCCTTCGTTATTTTTTTTTCTATGTACATATGCCAATATAATATGGGTACTGAAAAAAAATAACAATATTATGACAAATTACTCAACCATTCGTTAGATCACGACTTATGTCAGTAATGGTGTGGTGACCGAGGCTAAAAAGAAGGTTTTGCGATGTAATAAATTAATTGAATGAGTCATTTAATGTTATTTTAATTTGTTAAGTTCCCATATAATTCGTCTTTTTTTTTTTATAAATCATCCTTCAATAATTTAAAATATTTCTAACTAACTAAAAAGGATGTTTGACGATTGCGTTTAATATCTGATCAAGTTTTTATCGTTTTTTTTTTTTTTTTTTTATTTACTAGTTTTATTATTGTGAAACCACTTCCATCCTGATTATATCCAATCGAGCAAAAATTATAAAATTATTTAAATAGAACCACTAAGGCATCCATCATGACTGTGTTGAGCTCAACAAAACTCGAATATGCAGTGGAATGCTATCAAAAATATTGTCTGCATAAATCTTTTGTAACCAGATTTATACGAGCATGAATTGATAATGAAAGTAAAAATAATACAAGGAATACTATACTTAACACGATATCATATAGATTTTGTCGATCAGTTCTATTTTGTTTAGTTACCTCTTTTGATCGCTCTAGTGATGGTATTGAAATTCTACTTGTATGACCACCACAAAATTCAGTAAACTATTTATGAATCAGTTTAAATGACGAAACCGAGGTCCGAATATAGTATATTAATGGCATATATGTGTGCGTATGTGCTATTCGAATTGTTGTAAAAACTGGTGTTAAGGACATGAAGAAACAATCACATAAAAAAATTTAATTTTAAATTTATTGAATTTTTCCTCCAAATTTATTGATATTCTTGGCCTAAATATGTATCTGAACCGACACAAAAATAGCTTAAATTAATTAAAAAACAAAGAGATAACCCTTGGGTTCAAAAAGAAAACAACTCCGATTGGATTGGAAATTTTGCACACGTATAGTCCATGAATAACTGCCAGGTCACCTTTTTCCTTTTTCCGGATTTATTTTCGGAAGTCGAGTTATTTGCGTTTGAAAATGGTAATTTTTTGCATTTTTAAATGTCCGTAACTCCGTGAAAATTGAAGATATCTCATCCACGTTTTCCGGTAATAAATGGGGAAAATATTATAAGTGATTTTCATAGTTATTTTAAAAGCTTTGGAAATTATACAATTTTGCAAATATTTAAAATATAAATTTTCCGGATTACCCAAAATTTTCCAAATTCCAGAAAACGTTTTCTTCCTGACCATCATTCCTAACTATTTTTGTATAAAAGAAAATTCTATATTCCTCCGTTGTACGAGTTGTATATTGTCAAAGTCGGCTCTGTACCATTTTAAAAAACACGGAATATTGGCTGTAACCCGGCCATTTATCGTTGTATTTGAAAATATGAGGAACAAACCTAGTGCATCTATATGTTGTGCATCTAGATAGCAATAATAAAAATTCGCTGCGTTGAAAGAATTTTTTTTAAGGAAAATGGGAAATTTTCCGAAATTTCCCAGAATCATAACTTCATACAAAACCATTTTTCTTAATGGATTTTTAACATTAAAAAAATATTGTTATAATCAATAGTCGTAGTTTTTTCCATTATAACAGAGATTGTTTGCATTTAATGGCTCTCAAAGTTAGACGAATTGTCATATCTGTCTGTCATTTTGAATGTGACCTTTTAAAACTTCAGAAAGTCAGTATTTTAATATTTATTAAGTTAATGTTGAGTGCTACAGGTTTATATTAAATATAGAAAAGGATGTCTTTGTAAAAGTTTTACAAGTTGTTTAAAAAAAAAAAAAAAACATATATCAACGGCTTCAACGCTTGATATGTATATACTCTTAGTCTATACAAATTACATTAGTTTACATCAATTTATCGTTCACATTCTTCACTATCTATTCTCAAATCAGATTATAATTTGGTTTTATAATATGTTTCAAACTTCTTTTGAAGTATTTCATTTGTATCTTTAATTCGCGTTTAATGGGGGTATACTTACATTTTACGATATATTTATAAAACAAACTAAATAAACATTATAAGTACGGATTTGTATGAACTCGTCCTCGTAACGTATAAATACTTTTTGTGAACTAAAATCTTCGTATATAATTTGAAATCCTTTTCGTATTATGCACAATGAAATTAATATAAAAAGCTGTTCCCTCTTCAAAGCCATATTTTCGTATATTTATACTTAAAATATGTGTATAATTAAAAAATTAAACACCATATACTCATATACGAGTACACATATAAAAATTCTAATTAATATTTTAGTATATGAGAATGAAGTAATTTGTTTTTAAGAATGAAAATTATGTATTCTGTCTATTTGGGAAACTAAACTATATTACTTGTATGTCGTATATATAATATAGTATGTTGCGACAATATCCCCATTCTGTTTTCTTATCCTAAAATTTTCATTTTAAAAATTCACTTTATTTATTTTCCTTATTATTGTGAGTATATACTGTGTACTTGTACATACGATTATATATATATATATATGTATATATAGGATGAACCTTACATTTTCATTTTTATCTTTATATAATAAGATAAATTTTATACTCTGCACAGCATCAAATTTCATTCAAAAATGAATATCACACGTTTCTGTGGTGATCCGTCAAAATGATTAAGAGCATGGTATAGGCTCTGATATATCTATGGATTATATAATAAAGACGAATTTATACAATCGATAATAATATTCTGAATTTAAATTCATTCAACAGTAAATGCAGGAAAATTTCCATCTTGGAAAATTTTATATCATATATCATTGTTAAGTCGTATTTATGTTTATTATGCTTTATGCTTACCTCTACCATAGCTTTTATGTTATTTATTAATGTAGATTTGATTATCATTCAGTTTATATTTTATTAAGTTCTGATCAATTTATGTAATCGCTTACAGCTACAATATGTACCTAATGGTACAATATAAAAAAAAATAATTGATCTCATTGTTGTGAAAAATTGATCTGATCAGCAGTTGTTGTAAGTTAAGTTTGTGGGGGGGGGAGGGGGGGGTTACAGATATTCAAAAATACTATTCATATTGCACTTTAAATGTAATCCCACAGTGGATTCAAAACTTATTGAATGTACAGCCGTTGTCCATCAACATCATGTATATAACATATTGTTACAAGTACCAGGGCCTGTTTTATATTTAGTACTCATTCAACTAGAAAAATGTATTTGGTGCTTGAATATACTAGAAGCGTCGAGAAAGTTCAAGGGGTAAACAAAAATCTGGTATAAATAGGGGCGTTATGAACAGGAGAAGGTAGTTGAAAATAAAGCTTGATCAAATACACATCGAGTAAAATAAGTTATTTATTAAGTAAAATAAGTTATTCATAAGTGATTAGAAAATAAGAACATTTTGTATAGTAGTTTCCAATAGAATAAAATAAAGTTTTTGTTAAAGTGAAAGTGAATATTTTATTATTCTACGAATATAGCCTTTACGTTAACCGCTCGGCCAAGGCTATTTATCTAAGAATTAACGTTGTATATAACTAATCGCAACCTCCCAAAACAAACTTTTATAACAGTATCTCTATAAAACAATAACTAATGCGTATAACACTATTCAAATCTTTCAGGCTCATACAAGAAGACTCTATCTTTAGACGTTTACCAGTTATTTGCATTTTTTCTTAAAGTAGACTTGGAATATAGAAACCCGATGTTGAGCAAGTCCACTTTTAACATTTCTTGACAACTAGTGACGAAGCACACTATTTTTTTTTTATGATTAAATATCGAATTGCCACAATATTTTAAAATATATAACTAATGGCCACAAAGTTTGGATTATTCTCAATTAAATGCCATAATATTAAAATATAATATATATAATTAGTTATTTTCTAGTTAAATTGGTTATAAACCACAAAATAACTACTGACCTTGTAACGATATTTATGACGTGTTCTTTTATACTTAGTCTGCATTCATACCTTGGAGACAGGGAGTGATTATTTTTTATTGATTCTCAATTAAATAGTCTCAATGTTCTATAATATGTAATAAATTGCTTTCCACTTGGTCTGGTCAGAAACCTTTTATTAACTAGAGTCCTAGTGACGATGGACTCTATTTTCTCAATTATCACTCTATAAGTACGTATGATGACATATAGATGGTGCAACTATTGACAAATCTATATAATTTTTAGGATGTACCAAACTTCAAACGATACGTGTCAAATTCGTATGACAATCTGACGTATAGTTCACAAGTTACAGTGGTTTTAGTTACGTTACTTTTGTAATTTTTCCATTAACCATTGCTTTTTAATGGGAAAAAATAGCATTCAAGCAAAGCTAATCGCTAGACAAGTGATATTCGAACTGGAGACAAATGGTAGAGAAGCGATTTGCTGATTTTAAATGCGGTCGTACAAACACTGATGATGCTGACCGCTCTGGTCGGCCAAATCCGGCAGTTGTTCCAGAAAACATAAAAAAAGTCCACAAAATAGTTTGCCGGATCGTAAATTGAATCTGCGTGAGAAAGCTGCCACCTTAAAGATATCAGAAAGCATTGTATTCATGATTTTGCATGAAAATTTGGTCATGAATAACCTCTATTCGAAATGAGGAACACGTATGCTCACAGACGATCAAAAAATAAAAACGCGTTGACGATACAGAGCGATGTTTGGAGCTGTTTTATAAAAAGATTTTTTCCATGCGGTATGTGATAATGGATGAAACATGGATCCATCACTACACTCCAGAGTCAAATTGGCAGTCAGCTGAGTGGACACCAAAGGATGAAAGGCATCCAAAGCGACTCAAAATGTAAATGTCTGCTGGTACGGTTTTGGGCTCTGTATTTTGGGATGTGCACGGTATTTTATTCGTCAATTACAATTACCTTGAGAAATGAAGAACCATCAATAGAAAATATTATATGGCGTATTGCATTTGATGGAAGAAATTGTGAAAAAATGACCAAATAAAGAAGCGTGTCACAGGTCGATCGCAACAATGCAAAGTTAGCGACTAGGACCTGTTTGTAGACCTATAAATAAAGCTCCAGGAAAAAAGATGTGGCTCCAATGAAATGTTGTTTTATTGATCATCTTACGAACTTATTGAGTGATGTTATAATTAGTTCTTTTACAGTTAGGCTAGTCACAAACTTTGGATTAAAAGAGACCTAGTGACGCTGGGTATAATTTTTTTTATTGATTCTCAATCAAATAGCCTAAATCTTTCAAAATATATTAGTGCTTTCCAGTAAACTTGGTAATAAACCTGAGACGAATGAACTATAAACCTGGAACCGATTGCCTACTGTTTTATAATTGGTTCTGAATCAAATAGTCTCAATCTTTCAGCACATATAATTACTTCTTTTCAGTTATCATGATCACAATTCCAAAATTAACCGGCGAACTATTACCGATGGACACAGTCTTTACATTGACTTCGGATAAAATGGTCAAAATTTTTAAAAATTTTAAGTTTGTTCTTTTTACATTTTATGGATTTAATACAGAATGAGTGACGATTGACCCTATTATTTATAAAATATATTCCTATCCACTTGATCAAACATGGGATTAATAAAAGAACTAGTGTCGATGGACACAATATTGATCTTGGATCAAATGACAACAATCTTTCAAAATATTAATCATTTTCTACTTAGTTTGAATTCAAAACTTGGTGTGACTACACAGACATAAATATGACACATATTCTGAACACAAAGCTGAACTTAACGACAAAAGTAGTATCGATGGAATTAATTTGTTCATTGTAGTTGAACAAATCGCTTCAATATTTCAAATTATAAAAATAGTTCTTCTGCAAAGTAGCTGTGGAGATTGACACACCACTATAAAGAATTACTCAAATGTTTTATAGATCAATTACTGCATATTAGAAAATCGTGCAGATTTTTTTAGTTGCAAATGATTATCATCGTATATTCGTTAACACATAATTGACTAAATTTTGCTTAACGATATTACTAGCATTTACTCCTTAACATATGCTTAACATTAAAACGTTATCATCCGTCCGATCGTGTTTGTTAATCAGGTGGCAAATATATCAGCCTCAAATTAGGTAGCTAGAGATATATGAAATACTCTTCTGAATTATTCAGATATATAATTGCAAACTCTAATTGGTTGAGCGATTGTTTTAGTCGACATTTGAGGTTGTGTGCATATTCGAGACAGTAATTTAACAACACCACTACGTTATCGAGAATTATGTTTCAATGATCATAAATGAGTTTTTAATGATGAGACTCGCTCCATTTACCGTATCTAAAAACCATTTATTTTATGTATAATATATTAATAACATTTGCAGCAGCAAACGAAGGATTAGATGTAATATGTGAAACTGAACGTCCGTTAAGTTCAGATAAATATGTTATCGTATCTGCTGAACATTTATTTTGTTTATCTGGGGTACACCAACCCCACATTAATATGGTTCACAGCAGCAAAGTTGAAGAAATCGTTAAAAATGTCGATTTTTCGTTGATGTCATGCTCACACGTGAAGTAAATTTCATATTTGTCAAAATATGAAATTTATTTATAAAATAATTTATTTTCACCATATGGTGGATGTTTAAGTTACATCTTCTGCTTCCAATCTTGAACGATACACCATAAAAAGGATACTTTAATGAAGTTGCAGTTTCAACTACACATAATTGAGAAACACGTAGCCATAAATGATTAGATATTTGAAAAATTTGTTAGTGATGTGTAAATTCTCAGGTTGTTTATTCACAACTACGATAAGTACGACCATAACGACGTATAATGTTTTGTCTAAATCGGAATCGAGTTTCCCGTCGAGATAAGGAAAGGTAAGAAAATTATACAAGAATACTATCTAAAATTATAAGATATTTTTTTCATTACTAATTCTACTTACATTCTTAGCATGGCATAGAAAAGCTCTCAAGATGTCAATGACTTATGGTCAAATGAACAATTTATCGCACGAGTAACCAAATCGGATATATAACAATTTGCTGGAAGTGAAGAAATTCACTGTTTTAGAGATGTTTACATGGATTAGTACTTGTATTTCCGACACTTCCATTCACGAACTTCCACGCTTTCCCACCAAACTATTGTGGAACTAATGCCATTATTGTAATAATTATTTCAGGCATTAATTTTGTTGCAGATGAAATGGGCTACCATTTCACTTACAAACCGGGTAGTTATAAATTTAGTTACACATTACTCTACCAAATTATTTGCGAAACATTGATGTTAAATGTTAAGGATGCCATACCAAGGGCTCCGGTATCCGACAAGTCACGGTTATTATATGAAATTCAAACATTTTAAATATAATTGGTATGGTTTCAGAATACTGAGCATCGCATTCAAGATATTATATCTGCATTAAAGTTATACAAAAATATAATAGTAATATAATGAAAACAGTCATTTCCAAAGTGTTTTTCATAGCATTAAACTTGTCGAATTTCGTGCCAAAATGAAGAATATTAGCGGAAAATATTACTGCAATACATTTTTACCAAAAAAAATAAAATAAATGGCATCTAAAGCACATAGAATCCTTGTGGGGTCTACACGGCGACTATACTGTATCGGAAACAACATGCAGATATTGCTTTCGACGCTATAAAAATAATGATTTTGATGTTGATGACAAAGAACACCAAAACTGTTTGAGAATAAAAAATTGGAAGCATTACTTGATGAAGACCCATGTCAGACGCAAAATGAACGTGTAGAATTATTAGAAGTTAAGATCACACTATAGTTAATTGCCAAAAGTTGCTTAGACTACAGCCACTGCAACACCAAAAAAAAAAGTTTTTTTTGTTTCGTATCGTGACTGATGATGAGAAATGCACATATAAAAGAGTGATTACAAAAAAATAAAAAGAATGATCACTTATAATATTAAAACAAAATAAATTATACCTGCATAGCAAAATGTGGCGGTTCAACTTCAGGACTTGTTGAAAGATGCTGTAAAAGAAATTCATCACTTTGTTCTAACCATAAATCAACACCACGTAATGGATCGTAATTGAATGGTCCAATACGAAGCATAGCCAATGCTGAATCATAAATATCTAGAACCTATTTACAAAACAAAGAAAAAAAAAAGAAAAAAGAATTTAATCCTTTCCAATAATCACCATAAATACATAAGACAAGACTAAAAAAACATACTGTTTGTCCGCCGGTAAAATTTCTAGCCATCCTTAATTGTAAATCTGGTCCTTTATCACTAAAAGTTGCTGGAAATATTTCACCAGTTTTTATATTAACACCAATCCCATAAATTGTTGGCCAATTAACACCAGATCTCATATGGGTATTCAGTTCACCAACACAGGCCTGTGTTAAATCAATTTCCAATGAATGTCTATGAAATGCTTCTGTAATATTTGAATAAAAAAGAGAAAAAGGACATGTTATGCATTTCCTTAAATTTTTTATCAATTTATACTATACAAATTTATTACGAAAATTATTAATAATAATGTACTTTTCATAATCTACTGATCTCAAAAATATATTATTTAGTTATTGGATAATATATTTAAAATAGGATTTCATCCCTTTTTCAGATAGCGCATTACCTCATACAACGACCTATATCTATATACATATATCCATATATCGCCTCTTCCACATATGTTTGGTTAGCTATTAATTTAAGCAAGATAAATTTGATAAAGATATATATCCAATATTAAATTGCCTTCATTATTAGAAAATGACGACGTCGGACGATAACTGTGTGTTTTCAAGAATGGACACATTGATGTATGTATTTCACAAACGTTATGAATAGCCGGTCATTTTACATTAGTTGACCACCCGAAATCAATCTAACTCCAATGTCCTGAATGTTTTCCTCTTATCTATTCGGTATATAATACACCTTATGTAGTTATACATTTTCCAAAAACTCATACCCTAAAAATCTTTTGTAATGCTGGGAATACTATAATAGTACTTTGCAACGAGTATAGACAACATTTACCCCTTTCTTATACTTATAAATTTTACCTTATGGACTTTGTTAGTTTTATATATACAGAAAATCCAATTTACTATCCTGAACACATTTATAATATTAGAAAACCGAGATTTATACAGTACATGCATTAAATTTTGAATCGTATTAGAATATTTATTATCAAAGTAAAATGTATTCAATAGTTTAGCGACAAAATGTACAGGAACCATACTACAAGTGGACGCTCATCCGACAATTTGTTGTCCAGACAAATTTAGTGAAGATAATTCTAAAAGAAACAGTGGATCTGTAAATGACAAATTCTTAGACGGTTATACTCATACGAGGAAAAAATCAATCATCCATCGAAAGACAACTGGATACACAGTGAATATTTGCAGTAGCCCTTCGCTCTTCATTTTCCAGCTATCTAAACTGCAGTTGCTTTCAACCAGAAAATTTAAAGTCGCCGTATATTTTAAACATATATTTAGATAGTTTTAAAAAATTTACCCACTCACAAAATTTGGTTCTCTTCACATTCTCTAAATATGTTTCAATTCAGGATCATTGACAATTTTTAGCCCAAGTTCATCATTTTCATCATCATCACCATATCTTAACCAATTCGCACTAAATGAGAGCGGCTAATGTGACCACAAATAATTTTATAATTGAAATTTACCAACTATGGAAAATATAGAATCAATTAGAAATTATGCGGCTATACATTTCATTATTTCAGTAGATAATGAATACCATAAGAGACCATTTTCGACAATAGTGCCGTATGCCAAACTCTGTCAAAAGCCTTGGATAATATTGAAGTAATGGCTATAGTTCTGTAATTGGAAGGATCCGGTTTAGAACCCTTATAAGAATTTATAATAAAGTTTCCATTGGAATCCACTAGCATGGAAATTGAGGACTTTATGAAATTGCTGCTTACAACACCAACGAAAGACCAAAAATTCTTGCCACCCTTTCGGACAGCAAGAACTCTCTGTATAAGTTGACAGTCGAATTTATATTTAACGTGCGCGATGACATTATTGCACGCGTCACGAGCGCGAACATAATGTTTACGAGAGCATGGTTGTCTTTATATAATGACTATGCCTTCTTTTAATTGCGAATAGCATCCATGCATTTTTTATCGAACCAAGAATTTGGGCTTTTCTTGACTGATTTTACCGAGCTTGAAATGTATGTTTCCATGCCGAGGAAAAATATAGAGGGAAAAACTTCAACGGAAATTATTCCTAACCACCAGTGGCGAGACATTAAACTGAGTGATTCTCCGTGAAGCCATTGGAAGTGGAGACAGAATAAACCGAAATGAAAACAATACTCAAGAGAGTTAGGCAATTTGTAAGAGTACTAAGGCCTACAAACAAAATATATCCATTGATCAAAGTTACACCAAATCGTACGTTCACATGGCGAAAGGATGTTGGGAAGAACGAGAGCACTTTAATAGCATATTTTATATTTAACTATATTTCACATTTATTAGATTCACATATATTAGATGAGATTGAACAAGTTAGAGGCACGGGTCCCGGGAAGTGTGTTGGGCACGGGAAGTGTGTTGGGTTCAATCCTTTATCTTCTACATACCGATCATATTCCAGTAAATGATATTGTGACTATTGCTACGATTGCTGATGATACTGCAGTTATGTCGATAGTAGAGGAAGTTCATGAAACAACAGCAAAACTACTAACGGCCATTGACCAAATAAGTATATGGACAAAAAAAATGGCGAATAAGGATGTGTCCTCCTATGGTTTATAGGCTAGCCGAATCTAATGGGTCTACTGCTACATCGCTTGAAAATAGGATTTTCGGACTTTCTTATTTTGGCTAAAAATCTCAACGCTTGTTTAACCAGCGCTCTATCAATTCTATCGACACCCGTAGCACGGTAAATTCTTCTCTTACTAATATGTCTATATTAACTTTTAAGTCTTCTGGCACCCGTTAGTAATCGAAGAACATTCCAGAATTCGAATCCTTTCCATTTGATATGAAGATATTGCAGGCCATGACGCAAATGCATATGTAATTAAAGGACAAATGAGTTGTTAGTAGCAAAGAATTTTTTTATCTTTTTATCCAGTTCACTTTTTTTTTTTTTTTTGACTGCGGCCATTTAGTGTACTGATCTGAAAATCATCTTTGAAATCAACTTTGTGTGGCCCGAATATAAGAATGTTGTTGAATGAGTGGCCGTGTTAAGCGGCCAGTGCCGCGAAGTAATATAACGTTATATTTAGAATAATTTATTTTCAACTTCCACCGTTGCATCCATTTTTTAATAGTGTCCAGTAGTACGTTCATGATGTTAGATGCAAAGGCTATATTGGAATGTGTAGCAAGTATTAAAATATCATCATTGATGATTCGAAAACAATAACGTCTGACGTTATACAGGGTTTTGTCTCGTCTCGGCTGCTAGTCATACTTACCGCGTTTAAGAATCAGAATGACTATTGCGGTTTTCCAAGATTTTTGAATGTATATATTGTTAAGCACCTGATTGAAAAGTGCACATAGGAACCAGACAAATTTTTTTGAGGATCTCTTGATGACTCGATTTGAATAACTATCACGACCTTTTGTTGTTATGTCATTAGAAGATTTAATAATAGTTTATCCGTTGTTTTTATGTCACCTTTGGGTGTATTGAGGTCTTGACCTTCCAGTGTATTGAGTTCTTCACCTTACAGTGTATTGAGTTCCTGACTGTCATAAGAAAATTCAAAGTTTAAATCCCATAGCAGGTGAAATATAAGGTATTTGAAAAAAATTCGTATTACACACACGTTTGTCTAAGATCACCGATATTTTTTACATTGGAGGAGGTTTAAGTTCCTTCAAATAAAGTGCAGAGTCGCATATTCGTACTACAGATAAAATAATATCATCTGTCTGTCATTTGGAATTGTAGGTTTAATATAATCTCTCTTGCGACATAACAGATAAGTTCTTTGCATATACCACTAATGTACAGTGGAATATATCATATTAAATAGTGTACAGTATTATCAGTGGTCAGTAATGTATATAATTATGTATTCATTGTATTATTAGTATTAGAATAATTTGCATAATATAGGCGCAATTTTAATGACACAAGGGGATTTCAAAATTGAGGATTCGGGAAAAGTGTAAGTTAACCAAATAAAAGTGACATTATTGCTTATATATTATATAATAAATGCTGTATGAGGTTGAGAAATATGTAGACTGGTCGGATTGCATGAACAAGAAATACTATGCTGGTATAGCGAATTCAATGTCATATCATCACACTAAATATATTGTGTTCAACTTATATTGGCTGTGAATTTAACACATTATTGGCACAACAAAACTGTTCTGATCTTTAACAATATGGTTATGAAGTTCAGAAAGTAGGCATTCTACAATGGATCTAATTATGCAAGCAATTTAATTAATGCTAAAACTTCATTCTAATCGGCCTAAGTTTATAGATTTTACGTACTATGTTAGACTGTTCTTAACATAGTCTCTACTTTAATATATAGAAACTTAGAACATTAAATGCAAGAATTTACAAAACGATATTGCTTATATGCAATACACTGTAGACTGTACTTATGACCATAATTCTTGGGAAATTAATCAAAATTTTGAACTTTCTAAAGTTTTGCTACTTTAATATGAATGCATATGTGATACATTATAAAGTACTTTCGAAAACTACACTCATATTTCCATTATTTGCGGAAATAAATTAGAAACTTTATTAAGTGATTTAAATTAAATCAATCAGATTGCATCGATGCAAACAAAGTTGCAACTAAATTGAAATTAAAGAAAAAAAACAAAAAAAAAAAGGAATATCGTCTCTTTGTACATAAATGAAGAATTCTATAATTGAATTGATTTCAATTAAAATACATGACTTTTCTGGTGGTTAATTTAATTGAAAAAGGGTCAAGATATTCTAATGGTTTTACATAAAGTGGCTATTTGTATACGATGTTTTATAGATGCATCAAACTTCTTCTTTTTTTTTTTGTTCAATTACACAATTAATTTGATTTAAGTTAATAAATTAAATCAATAGACGAGAAGTGGAGAGCAGAATAAAATACCATGATTGTATAATTGGTATGAAGATGCGGTCGGTTTTGAATATAGGATGACATTGACATATATGGTAATTTATTAAAAATTAATTTGATTAATTTAATTTGGAAAAAAAGTGACCACTATATATTTGAAGTGGAATTGATTTCAATTAAATGAAATCTCATAGTTTCTAAATTTATATTGTCAGGCATGAATAAAGTGTTACATGTTCTGATTGAATTAGATAAAATATGATCTTATGTGGGCAAAAAGAAATCGTTGTTTTAATCTGGTGTTCAGAGAAATCTTCATCTATATTTCCCTTAAATCCTTTAGCATCTCTAGAATTTAGCTAGTATTAACATTTATGTAATGTTTAACAGAACCTACTCTGAAAAATTTAAATTTTTTGGTAAAAAAAAAGTTCTATAATTTTATTTAACGGACACATGCAAACTATTTAAGTTGTTCTTAAAACAAATTATAGAAACAATGTGTCTTTTAATTGAAGGTTGGTCTGCTAAACCAATCTTGTAGATTCCCTTAAAAATTTAATTATTTCTATTTATAAGCATAATACATTTAAAACGTCTAAACTGCAAAAACAATAAAAACAGTAGAACTAGAATCACATTTACTGCAATGTGCGTTAAAAAACTACAAAAGACATTAAAAAGTCATGTATCTCAGTATGGCTATCATCAATTTCGGAACTAACATTCTCATAATAAGTCTAAGATCAGGCAGTAAAATAGAGTTGTTTCATATGTTCATATTCAAGATAATCTTCAAAAAATTGATAACATACTCGGCAAACTCATTAGTCAATGTGGAGGGCAACAACAAACTTAAAACACACTTTCAGCACCATATACCACTAATAAAAATGGTTAATGAAAAGTGAGCAATCAGCGCTAAAAAAGACAAGTACTTTTACTGAACATCGTCAAAATTCTTCTTTATCTTATCAACAATGAATTGAAGATATACTGAAAACAATGAAATAATCAACTATATACCACCGATACTATAAATGGATCATCATATCAAAAATTAACGGTTTCGTGAGTATTTTTAAAAACGGCATTATTAAATAATGAGGTAGATTCGTTCAAATCATCTATGATTTAGCGTTTAATGAAAAAATTTTCAGATGCACTAATTTTGTCTAAAAATTTTAAAGCCTGTCTTACTAATATATTCGGTGAATTCATTCGACACCAGCAGCACGATCCATTCTTTCATTCATAAATCCTTTATTACATAAAACTTACAGCTATTATACAAACACTAAATTTTGTACAAAATAAATTCTAATTGACATCCTATCGTGCCCATGATGCTTAATGTTCATATTTTTAAAATTTCAGTGTTGCATGAGTGGAAATGTACACCATGGGCAGATGGTAATTGAATTGGTAATTATTACTGGAAAAAAAGGATTATAAAACCAGTCTCTAATGACATTAGGGGGTTGGGAAAGAGCATGGAAACAGGAAGGTTACAAAGGAAACTAAATCGAAGCGCGTTACTATGACCTTGAAGACTCGACCAAGGTCGATCAAGTATGATGTCACCAATAAAGTAGACCACCGGAAAAAAAAAGAAATTCGATTCGTTACCGCTCCATAAGTGACACTTGAGATATTATTATGGTGTAAAACAAATTTCATAAAATGGATGCGTTTACATCATCGATTATGATATTTGTCTCTACGTGAGTGTAAAATTAAATGCATGCAAGTGCAAGTGTAGTCTAGGCAGAGGGATTATCGAGGAATAGAGTAAGGGATGCTGTTCATAGTAGACTAAATTGAAGTGGTAATATTAGCTCATGTACCAACCCATTGAGTGGTGATATTAGCTCATGTAAGCATATTATAATTACGAAAGTGTAGAATACAAGTCATTTAGCATGAATGTGGCGATTCATAGAAAATCTAAAAATTATAGGGTTTCGTATGTGCACTGTTGATTTTATTCTATGTTATATACCAAGCCAGATTCAGGAGTGGAACGTTGATGGTAGTGGATCAGAATACCGTTGTTATCATATAATATCTATTGTGTTAAATATATAGTGGATGCTTGATTCTGTGATTTACCGATTCACTAAATCTTAGTGGTCATCGGCCACAATGCCTGATGATGGTGTTTTCGAAGTTACTGATTGATTGTAGAAATTTTAGCGCCTATCTAACCAGGATTCTATCTCTTCTTTCGATACCGGTAGCACTAGAGAGTAGCGAAGTCGAACGATAGTTGGCAAATAGAGTTGGATTTTTTCCGTGCTTCAGAATTGGTATAACCGTAGCCATTTTCCATGATTTTAAAATGATGAATCTGTTTGAATATCTATCAAGGTCTTTAGTTACCTTAATGTTGTATACGTCCTGATTAACGATCCCAGTTCGGCCACAGTTAAGAATTCCATTGAGTGTGGTGATGATCAGAAAACTCAGGCGCGTTGAACCGGGATCTTAGGAACGTGTTTATATTTGGTTCCTCATTGGTATAGCCAAAATTCAGAAGCCTATCGGACAAATCAGAAAATTGTTCAGGTATCAATTGATTTATGTGTGTGACGTGACTCGTTGATTTCCTATTTGATCATTTTGTTTGTGTATGTTGGCGAAGTGAGCGTCAAGAGGATTAGTGATAAGATTTGGCGAAGATCTAGTGCCATCAGTAGCATTTTCAATTATGTTGATGTTCCCATATGCATGAGTGAAGCGGTTATTCAACTAGTCACGCAGTGGTTAACATGTTATACATGATTATAACACTAATCTAGATTTGATAAATTCGACGCTGTATGGACGACTGATATACAAACTAAAATACATTCACGGCTTCAACGAACACATCGTAAAAAAGTTATTCATTACCTCTTAACAAATCGGAAATTTCGAGTCCGAATCAGTAATTGCATATCAAACCCACACTTAACCAACGCTGGCATAATACAGGGGTTAGTCAGTGCCGTCGTTTCTATACACTATTTATTGCAGATATAGCATCCACTATTTCCATACGCGACCGCATAAATACCATACAATCTATTAAAAAATTGGAATACACTGATGATATTCTTATACTTGCTTCGCACTCAAATCTGTTCCGTAGTGCTGTAGATGGTATCTTATTTGATTTCTAATCATATTGTTGAGGCAGTTAATTTGATGTGTTAAGTAAAAGGACGGCATTATTAAACAATGAGTTAGATTCGCTCAAATGAAATAAATCCATAGAATGTTTAATTCTATGTTTTAGCGTCTAATTATGGAATTTTCAGATACACTAATTTTGTGTAAAAATTTTACATCTTGTCCTACCAATATTTCGTTAATTCTTTCGACACCAGCAGCACGATGTATTCGACGATTGCTGATGTGAATGTATTTTTTTACTTGGACTCCGTGCACATTCGAGAATTTTTATTTTCTCCATTTGGTACGATGATAATATGAGGACCAAGAAAAAAATGCGTATGACATTAGTAGTTTTATCAGATGTTTATAACATAGCATTTTAATTTTTTACATCGGGTCAATTATGCTTAACCAGCAAAAAACATTGGTTGCAATATCATTCAGGAGTGGTTGGAAATTTAAGAATTTTGAGAATCTAACCCTTTAATTTCTAACGTTAGTTGATCGTGGAAGTCGACTTGTGCCCCTAAATATTATTGCTTCTCATTTAATTGAGTTTAATGTATAATCTTTCAAATTGTCATCGATATTGTTTTAGGTGACCAGTCAAGATTTTAGTTGCAATATGTTAGCATGTGGTACAAGTAAGAGGATAACGCATGCGTATTTTTTTGGCTATTGAATGTGGGGTAACTTTCAGGCGAAAAAAATGTTCAGGTCATATACTTCAATAATCTACGTTTATGCAAAATAAGTTAATGAGTATGTGGTAGATTTTAAATGTCAAATATGTCATATACAGAATTTGATGATGGTTACCATTATTGAAAATAACACGCAAACGTGATGTACTTTACATTAAATAAGTAATTTATAGTCTATTCTATTAACACATACAGACTAGTTAATGTCATATAATATAATAAACTACAACGAAATGTAACATATAATTAATATCATTAGGTATAGTTGTCTTGTAATATATTCCATCATCCAATTAACATTGAATTAAATAAGAGTTCATATATACATATAATTGTCCGAGTACTACTCCATGATGTACAAATAATAACATGCCAGAAAATCAAGAAACATATAACTAACTATACATATTTTGTCCATAATAAAATATCTATCCAATCCAGTTAATTTGTACATGAGAATTGGAAGTCTCTTAATGATCATATACGAGTACATAATAGAATATGTTACAATAAACAATCTTAATTTACCTTAGGGTACATACTACAAGTACACAGAGAACAACCAAAGTAATTGACATCCATGTAACAATAATTACAATTAATCTCGAATATAGACATACGTGTATATATGCTATATGTGCTCGAATTACATATAATATTAAATTAAATGTACATTTAACATGAACTCAACCGCATATCCAATTTAATTTAATAGAAGAAATTATGGTCAAATGATGTAATTTTATTGAATTTACGAGTATTTTCCATCCTTAACATCACAGGAATGCCAATTTAACACTCATTCTTTTTCTATGTTCGCAAAATATTATAGTCTTTTACAATAACTGAAGATAATTCATCTCAACACAAATGACTCATTAAATTCAATTTAATAATTTAATAATTGGCATTTAATTTAATATTGTGCCAATTTTTGGCGAATAATTCAACAATTACATGTCTTTATGGAGAATTTAATTTAATTGTCATATAGTAATGTGTGAATCATAATATGATATTTTTAAAAATATTTGTGATATCATTCGGAATTTTTGGAATTTTTTTGGAACTACTGTCAAATATGTTACTGCAGATAATTAACATAAAATTTAGCGTCCCAAAAAAAAATTTACATTTAAGAAAAATATCATGCGAATAACACATTTTAGATTAACTTACGAAAAAATTAAAATGATGAAATGTTACCATCAAGGTGACAAAAACTATATTTGCTTCTAATTTGTATCCAAAGTAATAATTTCGAACAGACTTCGATATTTATCCTAACAGTCACTCTATGGGAAACAGGGGAATAAATTAAAATTACATATCAGAACTGCGTTGTATGATACTTAGTTGCGGTGTGCAAGAGAAATTATTTAAGTTAAAAAAGTTTCTAATATGCAACTAAACGTGGCGTGATTGTAATTAAGTTGACGACATTAAAGACAAGCATATTTTTATCAGATGCATTGAATACAATAAAATTGGCTTTCTAATGATGTCTATTGATAGAGAACGATACTTTAAAACTATGCTAGACAGTACTATACCCAAAACGCATAAAATGAAACGATGAGTCCTTTCCATATATTTAAATTTATATTGTGAATTGCATTACAAATGGCAATTATTGTAAAAACAAGAAGCTATAGAATTGAGGATATCGCACTTCAACTGAACAATCGATCTACTTCATAATAATTATCTAAATCTTTACACCTTCACGGGGGCATAGGACGTCATGTTATGATGCTAAATTGTTATTTCCATTATACATTATATTATCATATGTCAAAACGGAGTTCTACATTAATAGTTTCTAATATACCACGAAAAACGAAATATACAATTTGTTGGTAGATTAGCGTGCAACACAAAAAGTGCATCTATACTTGTTGTTCAACGTGTTCTTTGCAGATGTCAAATATTGTAAAAATGTACGTCCAAAGAGTTTCTCTTCTGATTATATGCCAAATTTCTATTCTTACAAATTTATTATAAAATAACATGTTCTATAAAATTTTGGCTACCATATGGTTTCCGATAATTCACAATTTTACCACCGAATTTTGCACAAAATTCTTCCGAACGAAAAATTCTGCATAAATACCCATAGTTTGATAAAACCGACATTGGTCAACAAGTTACACTTACTATTGGAAAGTTGTGAATCTCACTTTTAAAAAAATGCACATATCACCTGTATTGCATTCATTTGTGTAATTCATTATTTGGCAAAATAACCTACTGTAGTTCAAGTTTATGAAACCAAATAACTGTTTAGGATTCTCTGGTCCAGAAGATGATATGCACTCACAGGATGCATATTTGCAAAGTTGATTGTAACTACGAAGTATGACGGCCTCCACATGTGGAAGGTGGTGGTTACAAGAAAGGGCGCGGACAATCAACGTTTATGTTGGAGAGTCTCTGGGGTTACTGTGTGCCAGCAGTAATCATTCAAATATAGATACTAATGATAATCTAATGGCATAGCGAGTAAGTGTCACTATTAAGTAACACAGTCAAAGTGACAGATTGCCGAATAATAGCGGCAAATCAAATAGCTCAAATCAGCTCACGACAGCTTGATGTAGGAATAGGTTTCAAATGTCGTAAAGTCGGAGGTTAGTTTAGCAGTCTGCTTCTTGGACTATAAATTAATACCGCTCAAATTACTAGGCATTTAGCCTCGGATAACGATGCGAACACGGACAAAACAAAAAGGTACAAATAATATATTGCGATTTGCTTGAATAATTGTTTGATTATAAAGAACAAGATCTGGTAATGAAAATAAAATATTATACTAAAAGAATGATTTTTGTGCCTTATCTGAAACGAGAAAGAAAGCAAAGGACAAAAATAGATACAATGATTATATTATTATTGAAAGAATTATTAACTTCCAGATCATATAGCTGGAATCCAATAAAATTATTCATAATCGTCGATACGGTTTTTGAATCAGAAGATCAACGGGTGATATTTTCACTTATCTGACTGAAATTTGGAGTAGAATTTTGCACATGTTTGGTGGGACTCGGGTGCTTGCACTCGACATAACCAAGGCTTTAGACAGAATTCTCTCCGAACACATATCAACTCAAAACTACTATGGAATGATTACATTTAATGTGTGGCCAAAAGTGAAGCCAAAAGTCATGGATTTGTTGTTGTTGTAAGAAATATTTTAATCTCGAACATATTGTCATTATATATAAAGCATATATAAGGCCTCTGGATCACGTCTCTCATATATGGGCTGAGGCTCCGACGACCACCTTTGGTTTTCTCGACAGAATTCAAATGCGAGATTTTCGAAAAAATCACCGGTCATATACATTCTCTTCAGCATAGGCACAATGTAAGGGCGATAACACTCTTCTATATGTATTATCATGGAAAATTGCTCTACTGAGATTGCCAGCATTATGATCTATATTCGGTATTTGCACTTAATACATGACTAGCTCGATTGTCACACTCACATTCCGTTGAATTGACGTTTGGTCGCATGCTTAAATTTCGGTGCGCGTTTATGTCATGTACTTCTCGGAACCATCTTTCTGAAGATGTGTTTCCTAAATTTTACGACCTTCAGGCATTTAAAACAAAAGTTCACAAATTCAATACATATGCATAGTATGAATTTGTGTAATTTATTCTTGATCACCGAAAACAGTAAGAAGTGATTGGCTGCTGATCATTTCAATATATTACACATTCTAATCGTGTGAGAGCTCACTATATAGGAATTTTTCGAACCCATCACTTTACGAAGAATATAAAAATACATTTAAGGAATTCCCATTACACCATTTCTTGAATTAAGAATTCTTGTGAAATTAAACGATTTTTGGTAGCGACACTGAAAATTTGTTTAAAAACAGTTTAATTTCGAAGTAAATGCATTACGATTCTGTATTCGATTATCACTACGCTCTTTTATTCATATTGTTATAAAAGTGTGTTTTGGGAGGTTGCTATTAGTTATATACAACGTTGATGCTCTGATAAATAGCCTTGGCCGAGCGGTTAACGTGAAGGCTATATTCGTAGAATAATAAAATATTCACTTGCACTAAATAGTAAAATTGTATTGATTCCAATAAAATTAAAATAAAATAATGATTTTATTTTTTGGAAAATACAATACAATTTTATTATACAAAATGTTTTTGTTTTCTATTAACTTATATAATTCACTACAGTAAAATGTACTTTCAATATCTCGATGTGTATTTTATTATGCTTTATTTTCAACTAACTTCTCCTGTTCATAACGCCCCTATTTATATCAGATTTTTGTTTACCCCTTGAACTTTTTCGAAACTTCTAGTTTATTCAAGCACCTTATACATTTTCCTAGTTGTGTTCATTTCTTTTTCATCATACCGTTTGCAGTGCTTACAATCTGTACTTAAGCATGGTCTTCTGGATAATGAGTCTGCATTAGTATGACTTGTACCTT
>JANSTX010002663.1:0-12906 GCA_027564355.1 Penthetria funebris
AATATCATAGATTTATTCTATAGACAATATATTATTCTTATTAATAACATAAAATATAACAAATATACCATCAATTCCACAAATTTCTTTAATTTCCACTCTGTTACTATGGCAAACGCTTTATTTTAAATTAATTAAAAAAATATGTGCAATCCTTAGATGTTTCGCCAAACCATCATCTCAAAATGAACACCACAATGGTGCATAATTTCGGTAGCCCTGAAATTTATCAACGTGTTGAAAAATTTTACGATAAAATATAATTATTCGGTTTATACTTAAGTTGAGTGGTGCACACATTCTCAACCTAGGTTCTTTACTTTACATTAATTTTATACATTTATAGAGGAATGTCAAAGAATTTTCGATATTTCGAAACAACAAATGAAATCAGCATCATCATCTCAATATTAGACAAGCAATGGTCCCGATAAATAATTTAACTTGATCAATAATTTGATTTGAATATGTGCAATTTTAGATCGCATCTTTGTCACAAACGAATCTAAAACGAGTTGGAATGCATATCAAAATTTACCTAACAGCATTAAAATCGTCAGAATGGTTGAGTCTAAGTTATGTATTTCTTAAGAAATTTGACAAATTGCCGAGGTTTCCACTTCCATTTACTTATCCTTATTATGAATCCTTTCTTTTCCGTCTATACTCCAGCATTAGCTTTAACTTTCGCAATGTAACATTGGCACACATATAAAAATTTCATCATATGTGAATAGTAAGAATTTAATAATTCATTCTTATTAATGCATGCTTTTCTCATATACGAATTTGTACTAGTAATGTACAAAACAATTAAATTTTTTAAATTTTTTAATTTATATGCAAAAATATTATAATATTTACATGATAGAATCGAATTGAATATCAAATGAATCGAAATAATTAAAATTAAAATTACTAAATTTCGAGAATGTTAATATCACTTTGTTGTTTACGGATTTTGGGGAATAGTATTTTGACAAATTAATGGGTGATTTATCGATATAATTGAACTAAAAATAATATAATAACATATTAATTATTTGTATATTAAAGGATAATTAAGAATATTTAGTTTCGAGATTGTTTGTTGAATTAAATAATTCATGATAAAATTTTCTAGCAAATATTACTAGTAGATATGTGCATATGACATCACATTCATCACTCTCAAACCTTAACGTTTCAAGAGTGCATAGGGTGGCATTATGATATTAATTTGTTGTTTAGTATTTTATTGACAATAGTACGCTTTTTATTCAAACTTTGTGTGGAATTGAACCCTTATAAGTTCATTACTCAAGAATCAGCATTTGTGATCTTATTCACATTGTTCAGAATTGCTCGTTTATTTCATTCAATCAACAAATTTTTATTATTATAATTATTTTAGTGCCTATTATAGCATCTCTATAATTAATGAAATACAGCATACAGTAGCATAAGAAAATTGATCCTCGCATGATTCCTAATATACTTGTTTATCATTTAAATGTTGTTCGAAACATAAATTTACTGACGAGATTCAAAATGAAACATTCATGAGATTTTTTACACTCAAAAATTAGTCATAGTTTCTGAATCATAAATTAGCAATATAGAGTCTAGCAAGCACATCGTAGTAAATTTTCCTGCACAAAGAAATGCTTCTATTATGGATATGACAGCAAGTAAATGATACAAATTGCTAAATGTAAAATCTCAATATGAACGAACGCAGATGAACAAACGAATGCGATTAGTCCATTGTTCACAAAAGCAATGTTGACAATAACAATGAAATAAAATTAAGCAGTTTATATTATACCATTAATGTTATATTTTTAAGATGCCCATTATTATTATGTTCTCACTTCGATAATATTTCGTTCGTAATTTCCAATTAAATTTTGTGAGGGAGATTGAATATGTTTTACGGTCTTGGAGCAAATTTTTTATTTTTTTAGATGCAATCATCAAAATTGATGACAATTTTCGTTACACAATAATATATCTATAGATTGGCGAACAAATGAAACAACACCTAATTTCAGAAAAGAAACAAATCAGATCCAAAAAATGCCCGTGGTATCACATTTTCTCAGTGCTGTTTTTGAATTGTTCAACAAATTTATGAACGATGTATTGCTTTCTAAAATTAAGGAATCGCTCCGAAATTCAATTTAATAACCCAATGCTATATATGTTTCATAGCTATAACACATAATCATAATCTATTCCAACTTGATGATTATTTATAGGCAACATCAATTTGACAGGAAAGACGTTTCTCTGACTGTATGAATTCTATATACTTGATAAAATTTAACATTTCTTTATGCTATCATAATTTGTAAATATGGATGACTATTGAATGGTTCCAGCATCTCTTACCCACGAATTAATTCCACCTTAGATAAAAAGATGTTTGATCAAATCTCTTAAAGAAATGAAGTAGGAATGTGTGAAAATGATCATTATTTTGTTCTCGGATTTATTTCTACTGTTTTTTTTTCTTTAAATTTAAACCATATCCACAGGTATCTAGATAATATTTGATTTTCTGATTCTAAGTATGTACGGTTTTTGCAATTCTTACCTACACGTGTATTGATACCATAAACTAAACTATATATTGAATGGAATTCAAATTATTTTTTGCCAAAAAGGAAAGATTTATTAAATACTTAATATTACAAAAAATCTATCATTATAATAGATTGACCTTTATTGAATCTATAACGCTTTATATTGAACCTAAGGCATATTAAATAGGACAGATAAAGCAAATTTTCATAAAATACTCACACAAAAGAATTGTTGTACGTTTTTTTTATAAATTTTTATTTTTTAATATTATTGAATATACTAAATAGTAAACAATGTCCGAAGTCCTATAAATCAATATTTGGTTTAAAAAATCTTATTTGTGCCATTTTCTGTATACAGGATTTATATATGGATTTAGTAGGATTACGTAAAAGTCACATTAATAATTTTGCAGCAAGAAAATTCAATATAGTCGTGCATACACCATCAACTATACCAATTTTGTTATTGAAGTTGTCAAACAGGAACGACATGATATCATGTAAATGAGTGGCATATATTTTGATCAACGCTATAGCTAGGTTGAATAACATTTATAAAAGTTAGTCGGTCACTTCATATACGTTGATATGTTCTACTAAAATTGCAATTATATATTTAATTTGACTCAAATAGATCCTTATACCATATACATATTTTATGAATACTTGTTTTAACATTACAAATTTATCTAAAACCATTATTGTTGATGATTTTTTGAACTGCATCCAATAAAATTGAATATTATTCGCGTTTACATAATTTGCTCCTTAAATTATAATATATCTTTTCCATATTTATTTCCTTATTTTGTTTTACAAATCATAAAAGACATATGCACAAAAGCATATTATTTATTTCCCATCTTATTATCCATACTTAGGTTCTTTTTATTGAATTTGTATGTAAATCAAATGTTTTGTAAATAACATGTCCGAAACCATTGTGTACCTATAACATTGGAAAGTCTATGCGACATTTTCTATAGTATATTGAAATAATTTTCTATTTCCCATTTAGAAAAATAAAAATAAAGAAAAACATTTTCTGTATATCATAAAAATGCTGGAATTGGGGGGGGGGGGAGAAACTAACTAAACTACATTGCGTATACTAATATATGCGATTACATATGATAGAGTTTTACTGAAAAAAAAAGAAGAAGAAAAAGGAGTATATCAAATTTCCAATATAGGGAATAATCAAGAATACATCATCTGTAGAATATCGTTTAAGATTTAACCACGTATATTTACGTATAAGTATAAAGATTATGGGTTACCTTTTTTACATATTTTATTCAAAGGATATATCCATCTATAATAATAATATACACTTATACCTCGAAATGGATTTAATAATATTTTGAGCTGTACTTTGAGAATATATATATATATATATATATATATATATGTGTGTGTGTGTATATAGCAAAGATCAGTCGATAATAACATATATTAGAAGTTTGTAATATATGATATTTCGCATATGCTTACAAATATACGTGTATACATAAAATGTCTATATGATGTTTTCCCAAAGCAATTTTTGATTGAAATATTATGCTAAAATTACATTTTGTATACCTTAACAATCTATACATAAATATGAAATGTTAGAGACATATCCATGGCCTGAGATTTGAGATATTTGAAATAGCAGATATATTCAAAACTGTCTGATTCAGTCATTAATCGCATTCGCATTGTATATACAACATTATTATAATTTTGACAATTATGCCTTATGCACTTATGCAACCGAAGGTACATAATAATTTGTAACTGTAAATTATGTTTATATTCTACAAATTATGCCTATAAGTATTTAATAAAGAATTACCCCCTAACATTTCAATTATCCTCAAATAGTTTCATGAACAGACACATCCAATTCGTACATCTTAAGGTGTACAATTTAAATCAGAGACATACACCAAATTTTTGCTTTCAATACTGTGTATTTAGAACTTTGAAAACCATAAATAAAATATACTATTCCATATTATTTATTATATAAATTATTTTATAACTCAGTTCTGTCCATCATTTAACACTTTATTCTGATTTATAGCCAGCTTCTTTATTTAACTCCAAATCTCATCTTGTTATTCATGATTAACTCATATTGTTATTTATGATTAACCAGGTTTTCCATTGCCCTAAAAAATTCATATACATATCTTGTGATATAGTATAGTCGATCTAATTCAATTTTCTCCGTAAAATAATTGTGTGTATCGCTTCAAGATCTCTCAATGCTGTACAAATACTAATTTGATATTGTATTTGGTATTTGATCAAAATATAACTTATATACGTTATGGCATCAATTGAACGAAAACTTAGAACTGTGACATTTTGTCACTTTCTAGGTCTCATATAACCATATTATTGTTCCGATAAATAGTTTAATGTAAACACACAAAAATTATGATCACATCAACATTATGAATTCTGATCACTTATACCATGTCTTTTGTGGACAACACCTAATTAGTTTTTGTAACATTATTCTCTGTCAACTATATCTCATCAGTCAATTTGTCTCGGTTTGTGTCAACATATACATATATCCCACCTCATTTGTTTGGTTTATTCTTCAGTTTTGTCAGAATCTAATCTAAGATAAGTTGAAACAAGATATTTTACTGCGTATTTAATTCCACACTTACTTGAATTATAATCTTGGAATTTTCTTGTAACCGATGTTGTGAGCAATGTATCTATTCAGCAGTTTACGAAAGTATTCTCTTCATATCATTATTTGCTGACTTTCCATACAAATAGTCATTATTAACTTGAATTTGGAATACTTTAGAAATGTTAATAATCTCGTCTACTGATCGAATATGCGATATTAATAGATTTTCAATTTGTGATGTTATATAAAAATTACATGAATTAATCTGAGGATATGCTACATTGAAATCATATTCAAAATATTTTAATACATTTAAATGCTATTTTATCTCAATAGTTTCAATGATATTAATCATTTCTAGATTGATTACAGTCGGTTCAATATATGGTTCAGCTGGTATATTAATTTGTTGACTTGTTTATAAAATTTCAGTGGAATAAAAATTATATTTAGTGGTTTCCATCACAATCCGGAGAATTATCTGTTCAAGGATAATATTATTGACTATACGAGTATAATATAATTCGATGAAGAAAAACAAGTTTATTTATTTTACTTGACTTTTTATAAGAGAATTTTCTATATAATTCAAGCATATATTTATCATACAACAACTTTTTAGGATCTTATTTTTGTCTTGGTTTTTAGTACAACAAAACAACATCTTAACGGAAATTCTGTTAGAAAAATTATTTACTTTTTTCTAAAAAAAAAAAAACGAAAAATGGTAGCTAAATAATTTAACAACTTTCACGAATAATTTTCATGAAAATAATTGTTCTTACCTATCGAATAGCATATTACGTCCTATATTCAACTTTTTTATAAAGAAATTAATTGATTAAAATATGTAAACCAATTTCATTATATTGCATAATATAATAGTTAAAGCATTTTAAATGTAATTTAATTAAATTTTAAAGTTTTGTCAATTTCCTATGTATATAATCAAATTTTACATTTACAAAATGTGATCGACCCATTTAATCGCAAAGACACAGATCATATTTCGAATTGTCATGGGGTTATTACCATAAAACTTACATGAGTTCTTCCATTAAATAAGTATTTAATATTATTAGCTTTTCAAGTATCGCCACCCAAAGCAATCTGGATTGAACGCCTTTTTAGAAAGTCTGGGATCATCAAACTTCTTATAACAGGATGAATACCATACGATTTTTTCACAGATCCATAGGATAAAATTGAGGTAATGACAATTTGTTTGTAATTGGAAATGTCAGATTTAAAACTATTTATGGGAATATGCTTCACATTTACCCGGTTTACAAGCAGATACTGTAAATATGTAGCGATGTGGTAACGACAGCTGACAATTAGTATTTTGTTAAATGTCGTATATTTCCCGTAAATTTAAATCGAAATAAATAAAATGGTAGCTAATGAAAGCTTTGCAATATTGCATTAAAGAAAGTATGAGATGGGCTTTTAAGGATATACAGATTGATGTATGTATGGTGCTGATTTGATTCCGAAACATTGGTAAACATTTTAATTTCATTTACATAAATGAGTTTTAATCGCATCAATATGTCAATATGTTTTTATTCAAATTATGGAATATAATTAAAGAATTTTCTATTGTTAAATTAAATTAATTTTTGTGGTGATGAACTGCTTGAAAATCTTTTGAAATATTATGAGCATAAATGTATATAATGAATTATCAGTAGAAGAAAACTCTGGGATAATAACTAATACTTTAAATAAAACCAATTTATTTGAAAATTATTTGTATAAAAGAAAATTCCAATTACGAGTAAGTAAAAAGAAGATTATAAAATAAACAAACGAACAATCATTTACTCGCATCTTGATATTTCAAAGCGACAATATATCTGGATTCAATTTGGGGCAGACCGTAAAATCTATAAAGGGATGGTGTGATGATGCGATGAACATAGATTATATGTATGAATTTTTCATTAAATAATCAATGAATTAAAGCATTAAAAATCAATGAGTATATCAAGTACACTATTAAATTATATAATTCATAACGTATTGAAGTGAATTGAAATATTCAAATGAAAAGTGTTGAAGTTACATAATAATCACCCACAATATGTCGCCAATTAATCAATTTATTTTAACAAATTTAATAACGTATTATGTACGAGTACTCGTATGTGAAAAGAAGCACATGAAAATGTTTGTGGAAAAAGGAAAATATTTTCATTAATATTGTCACATTTAGATTTATATATTATATATATGAAAACGCTCATATATATTCTCCCTTAATTATTAAGTAATATTATGTATGGGGACATTATATATAATGAAATTCAATAATATATAATTTATTTTATGATATAAGGGACTGAATATATATTTTGTTACTCCCTATTATATCCTCCCATATGATAATAAAGTAATAAAGAAAACATACTCAATTTCAAAGCATTAAGGAGATTAATATATTAAATAATTTATAATTAAAATCTATATTCGCATTAAATGATATTACTCTGTAATAAAAAAAAAAAAAATTTGAATTAAGTCACAAGTTTGACTATTAAATTTAATTAAATTAAGTGATCTAGATTATCGGCATTGAATATATAGACAATTTTAATGGTGTATATAAAATATTATTAACTTTTCACGCCCTTGTTGATATTGTTTATGACCACCAGAAAATGGAACCATTTGATTTTTCAATAATATTAAGTAAATGACACTTTTGATTTGTACAAAGTCATATATGTCTGACAAACATCAATTTACTGTTTTAATCGTTTACTGTAAATATAGTAAGCTTTGATTATACTGAATTTAGTATTACAATTTTAGTTAAACTTTATTCTCCATTTGATTTTACTAAACTAGTAATTAATCCGCATTTTCTATTTTCCCTGACTGTCAAACGATAATAATCTTAAAATAATATTTAAATATCACAAATTGACCCGTATTTTGGTCAAGTTAACTAATTTTACTTACTTATATTATTGTAAAAAATTATAAAGGTGATCAAAGAAAATAGTTCAAACAATCACTAGAAATGTTTCGAATGGTGATCGGTGTTAAAATTATTGTGTCAAAAGTAGATGAAACATACTGAAGAAATTAACTTAACTGACAGAAAAGGATGTTCTTTACAAACTATCGAAACATAGAAAGCCTTACATGCCTGTAGGGATACTTAATTTATCATTTTCTGATAGAAAAAAAAATATATAATTTACAGTTCTACAGTACGTAACCAAATAAAATTATCATCTGTGGTTGAAGGACAAGTCGTCCATCGATACTTCTGACAAAACCATATCAGCAGCTGTATAAATTCAAATATTGATCTCTAACTTTAAATGGTGATCGGATAATAGTTAATATAAAATCACGTTACAGCATATATTTACGTTGTCATTAAATATAATATTAGGATTAATGCTTTTTAAATAAATTAAAAAATTGATATTAAAATTATAAATATTGATTTTATTACTAACTTATCTATATTTTTAAATATAATATTTCCATATAATATATGGAATATACAAATATAAAATTTATAAAAAAATATATGAAAATTGAAGCATAAAAAATTTTTGTTCATCGCTTTCAGAATTTCATTTTTGAAACGTTCAAAAGGATTTCACTTAAAAAGAAAAATTTGCTTTTCGAATTTTTATTTCCGGTATTTGTGTATTTGTCAGGTTTAATCAAAAAGTTCTGTACATGGTTAGTTTCCTTTCATGTTCGCTTTCAAATGATATATAAATATATAGAGTATATATGTTCCCATTTTACACAGTTTATCAGAAACATTCATTGATACCCCGAAAATTATTTTGTTGTATATTTAACTTTTGTGAAATTCTTGCCATAAATTAAATAAATAGCAATGAAATTGATTTTTTAAAAAAAAATTATGAAAATTACATTTACATATATATCATGTCAGTACTTCCATATCGTAATAGGCAATTATTAAATATTTGATCGACGAATATACTCAAAATTTTGAATTTTATCAATCATTTGTTTTTCACTTAGATTATTATTCAGGACAATAAACCATTCCATTGATCCTAATCGAAAGTTTTTGTTGCTCTTTAAAAAAAAATCCATAGAACTCCAATAAGAATGTTTTACCTAAACAAAATAAATTATACAATTACTATTACTCAATTCAAACCCCACAACAAATATTTTTACTAACAAATTGCTAATAAATTCATCTCAAATTTATACTCATCAGAAATTTCTCAACTAATCACAAGTGAATTCTCCAGATTTCCTGATAATCTGCTGTATATTGAATATTTTAACATACGCGCCGCTAAGTCACCAGCTCAATAAACATCTTGAATACAATATAATGAATCTGGACTACTTCGACATAATAAATCCAGTATCTTAACTTTATACCATCAACGCATTTGGTCTTCAATTTGGAACAATATTATTAAGAACAATATTATGTAGATCTTTTGATCGTATATAGGATTTTTACTTCAAAAATTTCTTAAAATTATCAATGTCTGCTTAAAACTGTATTTACTAACTTATCTTCGAATTATGTATGATCACTATTATATGTATACAATGAGATCCTTTGAGATCCATGAGCTATAAACTGGTCACAAAAAATGGTTACGATTATAATCATAGGGGTGATGGTGGTGATCATATTGATGATAATGAATTTTATTAGAAATATTTCATTATCCGATTATGAAAATGCATTACAAATAATTTCTGGTTTTAACTACGTATGCTATATAGCATTACATATGAGAATACAAAAAAAATAGAATTATTTGGAAATTTCGGTTTTCATACCGGTTTTAAATAAATGTGTCCATAAAAATTTAATTTGATTTTAAATATCATTATAAATTATTTATATGGACATATATAATTATTGTGATCATATCTACTCAATATATGCTCGTTTATTTTGTGAAATTAAAATAGATTTTATTACGAATTAAATATATTTCACAAATTAGAATCAACAGATTATAATCTCTTTTAATAGGATTATGGGGTTTTCATGGGGGTTTATAGTTAATGGAAACTCAATCAGTTTATTTATTTAATGTGATTTCAGTTTAATTCCCAATATAGTGACTATATAATAATGTAATACGTACAATATTTTTAATATTATTAAAATACGAAAATATGCATACCATTTTATATAGTCACTAATTTATAGATAAACGACCAAACATAAATTCAATTTGACCAGTGAATACTACCTTCACGGATTTGACAATCTAGTTAACATTTACATTATTAATAATATTGGCAACTTTATGATTTTTAGTGACTAGTTGAATTATTAAAGTAAATATACAGATATTTCTAGTATTCATGTTATATTGAAAGAAAATGCAATAATTATTCAAAACGAATCTAGACCATTTTAGATAATTAGATGTCATGTGAATTTAAAATGAATTCAAAGAGATTAATTGTCCATTATAATTTTATATAGTGGAGACAAAAGTAACAACAATAAGGGGGTGAGTTATTTAAACAGTGTAATAATTTGGCAAAATCCAGCTAAATAATCTAATAATAATTCGACTAGAGCACAACTACAGTTGTTTGTAATGTTTTGGGAATATAAACCACAAAATATTTACTATATGAAAGCATAATAAACTAAGCCCCTGACGAGAGCCAATGTCAAGTTAATCAGAATAAATTGGAGTTATAAGAAGTAGAATTTATTAGAATCAGATGGTCCTGTAAAGATATAAAACCGATTAAAAATAGTTGCTATTGTGCCAATAAATTTGACATTTTAATATTAACATTTTTAATAATATATATTTTAAAAATGATTTTTTTAAAAGTATAGACAATATCTACGATTATAAGTCTGAATAATTTCTATAAATAATTAATGCATAAATTTCTAGCTACTTATTTTTACATTTTAAATTTTAGTTGAGTTCCTACGTTAGGAACGAATATATATTTTGTTCTACTGTAATGTAATTTGATTAGTTTTGATTGATTGTTATTTGCATAGATGCCAAATCTCTGTCAATAATGTGTCTTTATTGCAATAAATTTTTCCAGATGGAATTGCGAGAAGTTTATTTAGCATTGAATAAAACCAAACTTGTTATGAATGAATTCAACGGACACAATAAACTATATTTTAAATATTTTTTAAGGTGCCCAATGGCAATAATTAACCGTCATAAGCATCTCAATTAATCAAAAATTTCGCGTATGTATTGAAAGTTTAGTTTGAAAAATTTCATGATATTTTGGAGCCAATGGATGTGACTCTAACACATAAGCCCAGACAACTTTTCCCAAACAGAATTATGTCAGAAAAAAATTACAAATGAACTATTGAGCTATCTCCAACAATTGTGATAGACAATATTAAAACCTAAAATTCGTTATGGGAATTCGCTAAATATGTTACCCTGAATAATTTTTCTATATACTTATGATTCTCAAACTCTATTGTTATTCATTCTTATTCTCAACCCATATACAAATTGATAATCTTCAATCATTTTAATACATAATCATCTATTCAAAACCTATGGTATAATAATTTTATTTTGACATATACATTTATTTATATGATTATTTTATGAATATAAATAGGGAATTTAAATAAATTCCATCGAGAACATCGATGTGTTTTACAAACAATAATGTTATTGATAGTCATTTTATATAAAAACATATCAAATTATAAAACAAAGGTATGAATATGGAATATAAAAACAAATATTGTTAGGGTGTAAAAAAAAATAGTGTTTTCCATTATAAATCCAATAAAATTGGTCCGCACGCGATGGACACCAAATTCAATAGATTTTTTCCCTACGATGGTAGACCATTGCATATATATCTATATATTATGGGTTGAATATCACTAGAATATGCTTGTTTGTAAAAATAGAAACCAAAAAATAAAAAACAACAGAAAAGCTGGAACAAAAAATGAAAAATGTATTATATTTTGTTCCGTTCCACTACAATTGGAATACATATTGGCCACTAGCAATTCTGTATTTGTTACCTTCGGAATATACAAACAGTGCCCAACTCCTCATATAGAAGAACATCATTATTTTATATTTTTTTATGTCAATTCTGTTTGAATTTTTCCTCGCTACTGATTTTTATATATACTCGTATCATACATAGAAAAATATGTAGAGAAAATTTTTCATTTCATTGTAAATCAATTTTTTTTTCCATATTCCAAATAAATATACAAATTCAATATTGCAAGAGTCCTTTATTTCATATTAATAATAATAATAAGAATATTAAAAATTAAAATAGGATTTGTGTTCAAAATATATGTCATAAAACTGCTAGTGAAGTTGTTTGATATATTTTTTAATTTCATAGTTTATCGAACTGAAACATTTGTTTGATTACCATAATCCAAATGGTCAAATAACTTTTCAAATATTGAGAACTCTTCACTGCGTATTGATTTATTCACCATTAATCGTAAAAAATGCAAATATAATCGAAGTTCCAAAGATTAGTCTTTCATACATTTATTTGAAGACTATAACTTGTCGTTTGAAAGTCAAGATCTGTAAGTCGTATTTCGTTTTCAAGTTTATGATGAACATAGTATGTCTCTTTGATATACGGTATGCGGAATCACGGGAAACACAATCACAGATAATGTCAATTATGGTATGAAAATATAGGTCACAATTT
>JANSTX010002674.1:0-40677 GCA_027564355.1 Penthetria funebris
AATAAATAAAAGAGCAAATATATATAGTGAATTTTTTTTTGTTTAAATTGCGTATAAAAATACAAAAAAAAAACTACGCTTTGTGTTGGTGGCAGCCATACAACAAAAAAAAAATTATTTAAAATATAATTATTTGTTGCTTAAATATTAAGACCGTTTTGATGGTGGAATTAAATGATCTGGCAATACATTTGGCAATTCATTACCATCCAATTTTACATTAATCAAATGCATAGCTAATGCAAATTCATCAGTATCCAACATACCATCAGCATCAACATCAGATAATTTCCATATTTTACTTAATACAGAATTGGGCAATTTTGATTTTATTAATTCTGATTTTGCCGCTATAATTTTAATAATCATAAGAAAAAATTAATTAACAATAAAATTTTATATATTTTATAAAATTTAAAATCTAAATACAAACTCACCTGATCCAGATATTTTACCATCAACTGGTTTCAATGATTCAAATAATGGATCTGTTCTTTCCCGATCTCTATTACATATCCAATCATGTTCACCGAAACCTGCATCAATTCCTTCACCTCGCTTATAACCAAATGGAGATATAATGTCATCGACGACACCTTCAAAAGCACCACCTTTAACAAACAAACAAAAAAAAATGTGATTTTTATAACTATATAATATTTTTGTATAAATTATAATTCATATTTAAATAGAATTAAAATATGTACAGCGAGTAAAGTTTAATTTAGTAAGATAACTTGAGTATTTATGAGAATTGGCATGGTATGATCTTACTGAACACAATCAAAATAAGTTTGTTGTAGTAGCCATTCATGATAAGATCAATTCAGTCCCGTGTTTCCGTTAAGAACATATTGGTTTCAGATCTGATAGATCGTGCATGGAGCATATAAACATTCGTGAATTTATTGTAATTTTAATTCAAAATTCAAATGAATTGATAACAATATAGTGGAATGAACACTTTATGGTACAGTTTACAATATAAACATCGCTATATAGTGGTAGTATACTATATTATGATTAAGTAATAAAATAATCAATATAATAGATAAATAATTGATTGTGAGCACATACTCATCACCATGATCCCAGATCTAAATACCACATGGATACATAAGGTGATATTACGATATTTTAATAATCAATTCTGATATCGAAATTACAGAATCATATATTAGAAACCTTCAATTGGAGGTGATTTACATTGAGATATTCCTAACAATTAATTTTATACGAATACATTATAAACTAATTGATTGACCATATATTTAATAGAGAATGTAATTGAATGTTTATATGTTTCTTTTTTTTCGTCATTTATGACTAAAAATTGTAATTAAATAAGTATAAATATTATTTGAACATGTGTAGCAAAATTATCTAAATGTTCATACATTACCAACAGATAATTTATATAATAATGGACCTATCCCACTTGAATTTTTTCATCAATTTTAAAATTACACTATACGATAAACGCATTACTGTTTTCAATTTATGTAAATATCAATGATATAATTTAAATATAAAAGAATATGTTCGGATATTATTATATGTATGTACTCCTCCTTTTAAATACTCTGATATGATATACATATATACGAAAACATATATTTAAAAAACTATTGTTGGTAATATACAGTTTTAAGAGCAAAAGTGAACATTGAACATTAATCATCAATACAGGGGATTTATCTTCCGCATGCGAAATCCTAAAAAGAAATTTGGCCGGCATCACCAGAGTAGTAATTGCTTATAAGTTTAATAGTTACCATCGTGGCAATATCCACTAAATACACTTAAAAAATTAATCTTGTTTTCTGAGACACATCAAAATATGGATGTTAATGCATCACGAGAGTGGTGTTGTACTCGATAATTATATTACGAGGAAAAACCCGATCTCAAATTTCATCACAACTATTTTATTAATTTTTCACTATGACATACAATCGGGATGGATATTGTTTACATTTAGCTATAATCAATAAGCTCTTCTACATTATTCCAATAATACAGAATAATTATTTGGTGTATTAAAGATCATATTAACTGTGTTATATGATATATTCGATAGCATGTTAGAGTTATACAAAGTTCAACAGTATATACATATGAAATTAATGCAAAAATAACATAATTACATAAACTATTGTTATTCTGAATACATACCTTCAACACCTACATACACCGGCAATGTATCATAGTAGTTGAGACACTTTTCCTTTCACGTAGAAGTTCCGGATTCGATTACCGATATGAGCTTGACTGATTCTATGATATTGTTATATAATATTATTTAATCAATCAAGTAAATGTCATTGAATTGCACTCGATCGTTGTCACCTATGTCAAGATGTCCAGATCAAAATAATGTGCATAATGACAAACTGATGTTGAACGCAGTTCAATAATTAACAAAGTCTACTTTCCTCACAATACTACCCTTGTTCAATGAATTCTTTGCAAATAAAGTGTTATTCGTAATTTGGAATTGTATGTTAATATACTCTCTTCTGAGTTCTGACTGATTTTAATATATATGTATATGAACATTATTAGTATACCGTATTCGAAGAAATATGTCAACGTATGTTGCACAATAGTACTTAGGAAAAAAACATAAATTTGCTCGTACAAGTAAACTGGCAACGGACAACCCCTGCATTGGAAGCTTATATATGAGGGGAGAAATACTCGCGGTTTTGGGTAACCATCTACTAATCAACACTACGGCGACTTTCAGATATGATATGTCGCTGGTGAGCTACATAAAATAAAGGTCAAGATGATGATGATGATGATATAATTCATGAGTTCTAAAATAATAAACACAATAACATCATAAATTTAATGATCTTGCCTTGAGGAATATTGATTATTATGTATATATGTACGTACTCGTATTATTATTAGCTATGGACATTCGGTTTGTAAATAACATTTTAATTAATATTCAACAAATCTTTTAACACGGAATATCATTATTATGTGTTGTACTCGTACAAAGGTTAAAATAACAGTTAAAAAACCTATTAAATAATTACTTCATTCAATTACTTAAATTTATATAATTTTTGAATAAATTATGTTGCATGTTTTAATTTAATTTCCGAAAAACTTGTATACAAGATTTTACACTTTTAGAGTAATGTTCCGCGAGTTTGGTATTTATAGAAATTTATATTATTATAAATTATGTACAAAAAAATAATTATTTTAAATAATAAATTTGTATATTCTTTTGATTTTTAGACGTATAATATTATATACAAATAAAATTGAATCATTGCAATAATTCTAAACTGAAACTAAAAATTAGCAATTGAGGACAATATAAAAAGCGACACAGATAATACTTTCCAAAGCCAAACGGGATCTGATTCCCCATTATATACGAAAAGGAAGAACCATATTATATAGTTATGGTTATATCATCGAAACAATTATTGATGAATGAAATGATTTTCGTTTATAACTATATTATCATCAATTAAAGGATCACTTGTCGATGATTTGGGGACCTCTTCAAAAATTTGTAAGTCTGTAAATGGAATAGAAGAAAAATAAAAAAAAAATGATATAATTTAAACAAAAAAACCGCAACTATATACAAGATATATTAATTGATTGGATTTTTCTTTAAATACATACATAAGGAACGTATAACTAAATGTAAAGTACATAAGAGCAAAGAAATAGAAATTTTAAAACATAGGAGTATATAATTTCGATTATAGACTATTATTAAAATATTGCCAACACAATAGGTGACTAATGGGATATCCGACTTACAAGCAGAGGTTACTCAACCTATATTTTATTTATCGAATCGTAGCACTACCGGAAACATTAGCACAATATATATCAATTATTCTCTAGTCTTAATGTCTTGTTTGTGCAGTTGGTGTATATAAACATCTCGCCAACCTAGATAGCTTTGACGTTACACATCTCTCTATTGAATTATTCAAATATTTAGTCGATCAACTATAGTATAATTGAAACTGACGTATTTCACACATGTTATAGGAAATTGTAAATTTATATTGTAATGTCGACCTATGAAACCTTGTGACCGTACAGGTTAAGATGATGATAATGATAATATCTGTACCAGTTTTGACGCATATTATTTAGTAAATAGAATATATGCTTTAATACTGGAAACGACAATTGGAGTGACCAATCAACATTATATGTTAGTCAAGTCATCTTTATGTCCATATATGGTTCATATAGTTAACGTGCATATTATAAATGGAAATATTATATCGTAGTGACACCCAATATAATAATAATATTTAAATCCCAAATGATCGAGCTCTAATAATTTTAAGAGAATTAAAATATATAGTCAAATTCCACAGTTTAATAAAGAACAATTTTGTTGTGATGGTGTTGCGGATTCCAGTTGATGAATTCGGTGTGATGTTTTTCAAACACAGACAGTGACAGACGTTTTTACGAAAAAATAAAAACTGAAAAAAACGAAAGTGAAAATAACAATTAACACGAGTTAAGAGTAAGAGTAATTAAAAATCTAAAGTGGATAAAATACGTAAGTTATTTGAATTACATGTAGCCTTTCCTACTGAACTGTCGCCGTATATGGACACTTTCAATTAAAATCATCTGAATTGAAGACTAAGGGAAATACTTGTTTTAGGTCAACCATCAACCAACAAAAATTCTGAAGGATTTGTCACCCACCGTTTTTAATAAAGATCGAATTTAGTTCTTGACCAAGAATTGTTCGATAATTGAACTCTATGTTGAATACTACTATGTGACTTGATTATTGGCATATTATTTTCTTTTGACACATGAAACATCAACAGATTTGAGTGCATAATATGAATACACTTCTCGTTGGTATTCAATGTTTCATTGGTGACATAACGATCCAAGTCAAAAATGATTATGATATGACGATGTTATGTAATTATAATGTGTAGTTTTGAACTTAAGCCAAATTCTAATTGAATAGTAATAAAAAAAATAAAAAAAAGACAATGACGATCTCTAGTAATACAACGATCATATTTTTGAATGCCCTGTTTAGTAAATACAATATTTTATTAGAATACAAAAACATTTATTCAAGATTCGTCAATTAGAATATAGTATAAATAAATTAATTGAATTCAATCAACTATTATAGTATAATTTTGTACAATCAAAAACCCGAGGAGGATAAACCATTTATTGTTCAGAAAATCCATTGCTAAAACTAAAGCTTGATAAGCAATTGGAACCAAATTCGCAAAATATTGTGACAAATAAGACATGTTAACAATTGATTCGTGAAATAAGTTCTAAACAGTGTTTTGTAATAGTACAAGTAAATTTTTGTGTCAGAACATAATATAAATATGGAAATTGGATTTACGATTGATTATACTACCAAAATATGAAATTATTGGTCCAGACAATTGATGAAAAGCATTGTCAAAACTTTATTCAATAAAATTGAAGTATTTTTTTGGAATACAGAAGGGATAATAATATTCGATGCAAATATAATGTTTAAAGGATTGCATATTTCGAGACATAATCATACACGTATAAGAATATGTAAAGAAAATTACATCTTAAAATTTTAATAGTAAATACAAAATATCTACTTATATAATGGTGATAATGGAACACTTTCATTACATTTATATCTGGTGTATTTTGTAGATAACATTCCAGAATAGTTATATAAATAAATCGTTATTTATTATAGTTCTCGTTTTAGTCGGCCGTATCTAAATTTAGTATAATTCTGATTTAATATTATTTTTAATCTGAAAAAACAAATTCGTATATAGTTATATCGTTACTGATTTGCCCATTGCTTAATTATTTTTAATGGAATAAATTTACGTATATTTTGTGATTTCCATGAGTTATTAAATTTGGAAATGGATAATAAAAAACATATGGCAATCATAGAACTTGAGATGGACATGTCACAGGGGATGCTTAGAAACTTCGTGTTTCAAGTAATAAGATCTCAAACTATTTATTAAATCAATGTTAACGTTGGTTTGTATTAAGTCCATTAATCGTTATCACTTGTATACAAAATATTCCTGGTACAATATAGGATTCTCATATATGGACTATATTACAGATGACATAGTTTTAATAAGTGACAGCTAAATTGAACTGGAAAATATAATCAATCTGTGAAATTCTAAGTCAATGAAGGGACTACGTATCAGCCAAAGTGCAAAAGAGACCATATGCAGAGATTACACACAATCGAGATGAGAATATTAATATGGTCATCTAGAGTAACTAACATTGAAGGACAGAATTAAAAACAATTATAATATTTTAGGCAGTTTGTACCTATATTACCAATATAATCATTCAAAGTAGATTGAGATGGTACTGTCAGGAAATGCGTCGACAGCAAATTTACAGTATAAAATTGACTTTCAAGTGCACAACAATAAAAAACCCCACAAGTTACTTAGTTATCGATGGATTGAATAGATTAAATGTAGCGAGTGACGATTCAAAGGACATAAACTTGTAAAGAAGTAGATTGAGAAGAAGGAGTGACGCCCCTTAACAAGGAATAAGGTTAGGAAGAAGAAGAAGAAGAAAGTTATTAAGATTAAATTTTCTAGACTTTATATCCTGGTATTTAACTTCTGAAGAAAATACCAATACCTTACAGTATTTTTCTGATTTTCTTTAATTTCAATTCAAACAAAATTATAAAAATTTCTCAAAATTCAATAATGTCTTGAGTAAATAAAAAAAACACCACAATAATTTATACATCTTTAAATGGCAATTCCTGATATAACGAACTTATATTATTTTCTTTAAGACTCTCTATCTGATGTCTTAAAGAGCATCGTTAAATGTATTATATAATCAACTATTAAATATGACAGTATAAAATTATTAGAAAATTAACCATTTATTGATATTTTGTTTAGCATTTTGTGAAGTATTATGAATGCATATATTAATCAACGTTGTCTATATTTTAAAATCGATATTATTGGGTACAACAATAATAGAGACATAGCAATAGTAATTACATAATACAAGATTCCTATCATTGAAGAGTAACAAAGACAATTAATTAGTGCAAATAATAATATTAAAAAATATTACCAGACCCAAGAATTTTTATTAGTTTTCCTGTTGTGTTTCCTTACATTCATATTAATAATGTATATATATCGATACTAAATAGGTACTATTTAGTGTATTATAAAATTAAATGATTTTTAATATTTTTTTATAGAGTCTTATATTAGTGGCACTTAACTAATTATTTGACTGCATGTAGATAAAGAAACACAATGCATAATTTATAAATTATCACTATTGAATATTGTCTGCTTATGCAAATTATACATAAGTAAGTAATATCTTCATATTGTAACTAACTGCACAATATGTAGGTCATGATGTAATGAAATGTAAATTTTTTAAAACGTAATGTTAAGTGATATACTTAAGAATATATATACAAAAATATACTAAGTATGACATCGGCAATAGATAAATAAAAACATTTTTTTTTATTTTCAGAATATTAAAGTAAAATATTAATAAAAAAAAATATTTGAGAACCTATAAAACAAACAAAGTAGGTATAAAATATTATCTTTTTCGAGTCTATATTTCGAATGAATGTATTATTTTTTAAAAGAATTTTTAAATAATAATTATGATAAGCGAAAAGCAAATATGGTTTGCCAATTTTTTTTTTTGAAATCCTAAATCCTGATAGAAGTATATGCAATATACATACTATTATATAAGAGGGAGTGTACCGATATTGATTAAAAAAATGATTAATTCCAAGTCTGTGATCGCGATCAAAAAAAAAGGGTGTATGTAGTGTTTGTCGACTGAATGAAAACATAACTGAGTATTTATGTACTAATTTGTTAAATTATATAAAAGAAAATTATTTGAAAATGTTGATTAAATAATTCGACATTAAATCAGAATTATTAATAAGAAAAAATTCATGAGATGTAGAAATGTTTTACAAGAAGTAATTTATTTAGTTCATAAAATTCAATTGATCAAACAAAAAAATTATAGCTTAGCTGTTTTGATATTAGAATTTTTGATTGACGATTGTTTACCAAAATTCTAAAACTGCAATTAAAGTTTTTAAGGAAATATATGTTGATGATATGACATAATCACATAACTAATTGTACACTGACAATTCTTTTACAACTTTATCCATTTATTCAATTTGTAATATAGAAAAAGATCATTAATATTAATTATGATACTAATTAGAACAATTGAAATATGTATTCTTATAAACTTTTACTGAAAGCCAACCTTAACTGAACATAAAATCTAAAAATTAATATGACAAAAATTTTTAATCTATAGATTTACTTATATAAAGTGACAGACGATATGATGAAGATAAAATAATTGGATTATATGAATAAATTAATAAAAAATAAGTTAATTGATAAAAAAATTAAAGGGTGTTACATACATCAGATAAAACTATTTAATTTCAAACTTATTTTCGACATTACAAACCAATGTTTTCACAAAAGATAAAATTTATTAATGGCATCGATCAGGCGTTACCTAACTAATTAACTCAACTGTAGTAGATATGTTATGTTGCTATATATATATTGAACAAACCGACAATTATTTAAAACAAAAAATTAACAAACATAAGTCAAATTTTAATAACAAATAAAGATTCCAATATCGATCAAACTTCTATATAATAACACATAGGTTAGAACTCAGACAGGCACAAGTTAAATTGTGGTGACTCAACAAGATTATATAATCTTGTTGAGTCATCACAATTTAAAACTGAAAAATATGTGAATTTTTTCAAATAATTTCCTGAGTCGCCTATTTCCTCTATTAATTTATAAAATGGATATAAATATTATTGCCTAATTTAACATTTTAAACTTTTTGAAAATCTTGACTTCGCTGACGACTGAGTCGGACATAAGAGTGAAATTGAAACAACAGCTCAAAAGTCGGTCTACATGCCAATGCATTTTAAGACGAAACTAATGAACATTGGTACGTCCAGAAGTTGTTTACTTTGCAGTCAACGGCAAGGAAATGGATGAAGTAAAGAACTTGTAATATTTGGGAAGTTTTTTGACAATTGACGGTGGTACTGAAACAGATGTATAATTATGCGAATAAATTTAGATTTAAAATAAAATGCTGTGAATTGGCATTGGCATTTGGTTTTCAATTTTTTTAAAGATCCTTTACAAAGAACTTTTTACAATACTGACGGAACATCTGACGAATTAGTAATTAGAAATGCATCTGATGTTTAAATTTTGGTATGTGTACTATAAAGCAATATGTAATATCATATATATTGATAAGATAGAATTAAGTATATATTTAAATGAACCTTTTTAAATGATGAAACATTAACATTTTACATAAGCACTATTTCAGTTCATGGTGTAATTTTATGGACAGAATAGACAGAATAAGACCATCAGAAATTTGATACATTTATATATATCCAACACAATAGCAAATTCTTAATAAAATTATATAAAATTTAAGTGCATACATTGAACTAAAACAGATATTTAAGTAAACGTGCTAAGTACACAATATATCAAAATATATAATCACATTTATACGTGGTAATTATTAATCACTAATATGCTCAATTTTTCAAACTTTAAGACAACTATATGGGTTTCATATAAATTGAAATAATTACAGGAAAAATATAATAATGTTAAAAATATTTAAGGTCTCAGTAAACAAACAGATAATATATAGTAAATTAAATAATCTAATTGAATATAAAAAATGATTAAATATACTGAAGATTATCATTTAAAAAATTATCATTAATGGGTATGTTTATCATTAGTAATGAAAAGGAAATATTCAATCAATATTCGATATGCCCTCTGTATACCGACCGGCACACAAACATATTGAATAAATATTTCACACTTCTTTTTCAGATAAATGTTAGTTTAATATTAGATCTAAAATAAATTGAATACTATTATTTACTAGAAGTAATAGTATTTATAAAAAATAAATATGATAATTTACGTTTCTATAACATTAGGTACAAAAAAAAAAAATCATTTCCCTTTCCAAATCCTGGCACTACTTTATATCAAGATCCACTACCATAGTATAAAAAATTAATTGAATTTTTATTTAATCTTCATAAATTATATTTCAAATATATTTATGTTTTCTTCAAATAAATTACTAATAATTATTTTATCAATTAATCATATCTTTAAGAAATGACATAATCAAAGATAACAGAGTAACTTATATCGATAGGAAAAAAAATGAAATAATTACATAAAAAAAAAAACCTTATCAACATAAATATCGTACTTAAAACCACAGAATTATGAAAAATTCCATATTAAAAAAGAAACAGAAAAATCACTACTCACCCTTAACTGCCACAGATTCTGCAACAATATTTTGATCCTCATGTGGTATCATTTCCATAAGTCGAGCAATATCAGTTGCCAACATATTATCAACAACATCTAATAAATTCTGTTTCAGTGAATGAAACTTTGTGAAGTCCTGATGTTGAAGATGTTCTTGCATTCTTTTTATATCGGGAAAATCACCCGGTGATATTTGTTGTTCACGTTGTATTTTATCATAAACTTGTCCTAAATTTTTTATTAAATCTTTTTTTTTACTTTCTTTACCAAACACTGATGGCATCTCCTTTCGTAATTCGGCCATAATATATGCATGAACTTTTGCCAAACGTGCTCTTTTTATTAAATCATTTAATTTACGTAATGCAGCATTTCTTGGTAATGATTGTAAATCCCTAAATAAATCTTGTTCTTCATCTTCAAATAATCGTCTATTTACATCATAACGTAATGGTTGATCCCAAAATGAACCAATATAGACACGGGCCACTTCTGGCGTTTGCAGTACTTTACCTAAGGACCACATAAGTGCACCATAAACACGCATCAATTGTTGATGATCAATCATATCGGCTTTATTTAATATAATACGTATTTTATCATCATGTCCCTTAAGGGCCTCTATCGATCTACGAAATTCATCAGATATATCTAATTTATGTGCATCAAATAATAATATAATACGATCAACACGTTCGGCAAACCATTCTAAAACACCTGTAAAATCATAACCTCTGTCAATTCGTTGTTTTTCACCCGATAAAATGCCGGGCGTATCAACAATTGAGATTGCTTGCAGTACAGGCGATGCAACCGTTGAACATTGAAATCGATTTAAAAATGCATTACCATATTTGGATAGGGGACGAAATTGTCGTTTTGGATCAACAACTAATGCATTACCAGGTATCATACCCTCTTTATCGTCATACATAACAGCAATAAAACGATCCGTTGTTGGTTCAGGACCAATACGTATACCAGGAAAATCTCGTTCCAATAAATATCGTATGAATGTTGTTTTACCCGTTGAATATTGTCCAACTAGTAAAATCATTGGTTTTGCATCGAAATCCGGATCTTCGAGTTTTGGTGAATGAAAATCATGAAATTGATAGTGTTCTTCTAAGGGTAATAATTTTGATTTGTAAACTTTTTTAAGTTCTCCAACAACATTTTCAACAACTTCTTGTTGTACCTTTTCACGTCTTAACCACGAAAACATTTTTTATTATTTATTAGAAAATCAATTCACAGCCACAAAATATTTTATTATAAAAATATATATAAATATGTAAATATATATATTTATTCTAAATATATATTACACAAATTATAATTTATCAAAAAAAAAAAAAAAATAAATATTTCGCGACGAATTTTGTATAATATTTATACATTCACCACACAAAACTCTGCTCTGTCACCGATTCCAAGAAATATGAATGACGTTTCCACATTCCAGTTGTTTCACGGGTAACGTTCATTTGTTAATAATTTAAAATTGTACTAGAGTTTCAATATTTTAATAATTTCATAAAAGTGCATCTTATCCGTAAGAATATTTTCAATCCATTTTATTAAATTAAAACTTTTATTTTTCTTTTAAATGGCAGTGTTGAAACTTAAAACGCTAAACTTGACTGCAGATGTAGATAAATGCATTAACTTTCGTATACTATTGCCGAATTCACTGTCGAAGTTGATCATATCGTCATACAACTATGTATTATACGATATAATTGAACGAATTACATTTTTCTACAAAATCTTACTTTCTTTCAATGACTAGCAATGTAATAAAGTTACAAATAATATATATATATATTATGTGTTTTTCAAATGAAAAAACCTTTAATGCAAATTATACTTTATGTTTCGAAAATATGAACGCAGTCTTAACGAAAATCAAAATAAACGAATTCTATTAGAAAATCTGAAAGATGCTCGTGCTGTCTATTTCCGTTTCACATCATTTATCAATTGAAGTTGAGTTTTTGGTTTAGTCTAACCGGGTTTGGAGATAAAGTTTTTTTTTTGTTTGTAATAATTGTTATAAAAGTATAGAAATATAATAAAATATAATCTATATTATATATTAGAAGAGCGTAACAAAAAATATATACAATTTTCAATGTACGTATTGTTTTTTTTAATAAATTTTTATTGGTTTTTTTTTTTTTATATATATATATATATTTTCGCACTGCATAATCGCCATCTTGTTATTTGCTGGCTTTTATTTTAATGAAATAATTTGTATATTTTTAATTTAAGTAAATATGGTTGGATCAAGAGTTTATGTTGGTGGGTTGCCGTACGGTGTACGTGAACGAGATCTAGAAAGATTTTTTAAGGGTTATGGCCGTACCAGAGATATTTTAATCAAAAATGGATATGGTTTTGTGGTATGATGATTTTCCATTTTGTAAATGATAATAAAATATAATTGGAAATTTCACTCCTTATTAGGAATTTGAAGATTACCGGGATGCAGACGATGCGGTTTATGAATTAAATGGAAAAGAATTGCTGGGAGAAAGGTACGTGAAAAAGTGGGTTATATTTATTTTTTTATATTTTATAGTTTGTAAATTTTAATATATTGTCTTTGGTTTTCAATATTTTTCTATTTATTTTATTTCTCTTACAAATTCATTCAGTTAATGAAAAATTTTATATAAATTTGACAAAAATTTGATAGGATCAAAGACAAAATATTAAAGTAATCAAAGAAAACAATTGAATTGATTGGATCTTTAAAACAAAACAAAAAAAAAAAACTTTTTTCCACCCTTTGTAATTTAACTTTAAAAAGGTTTTTTTGTGTTAGCGTCGGCGTCATAATGCTAGCCTTGATTTTTTTTTTCTTTTTAATTGTGTAAACAAAATATTACATAAAAATGTAAGTAATAAATGAATTGTAATTGAAAAATTCTAGAAGCTTGTAAGTTGTTTTCTAAAAGACCTAAAATATATTTTTAAAATATATTTTTTTGGATTAAATCACCACACGTAGCACGTAGTGTGATTATTGGTATTGACATTTTTTTTTCTTATCATAATTTTATCTCCGAAATCAGATTAAAATATTAATTTTTATTATTTATTTAATAGTTAATTAGATGTGATAGGGTCTCTAAGAAATAAAATAATTTTATTATGAAATAACTAAATTTCTGTATGATCTGAATTAATTCATTTCGCATAGAAAATGATTTTTATACTCTAAAAAGTTTTATTTTTCATAGTAATTTATAGTACTCAATGTATTCATTAAGGAAACTTGTAATGTGAGACGTCTGTCACAGCGTTTAATAAAAATAATGTCTGTACTTTAAATAATTAATAGTTTGCAAAAATTCAAATTAATCCACACTGAGATGGATTATTGCAAAATTACTCCAACAACTGGCATACATTGTTTCAATAAACCTATTGAAACGTGTGTAAATTAATACAAGTAGTAGTAGTATGTAATTCAAGTATTCTTGATTATTAAATAGAAAATCTATTTTAAATACCCAATGAAAGTCAGATATTAAAGCAATCTTAAATTAAATGGTACATTTATAAGTTTAAAACATTTCTGTTAAATTCATATAAACTCTTATTTAGCATAGCTGTCGACAATGAATTTATATCAATAAAAATGATAGACTAATTTAAGTAATTAATGTTAATTGAACCTCGCATTTTTTTGTCGAAAGAAAAAACACTAATAAAGATAATGCAAGCATAAACAACTGCATTTCTAATCTATTGACGAACTGATAAACCTCGTTATAAATTAATTTTATGTATTATCCTGTATCAACCTCTGTTATTACGGATAACGTATTGATAAAATTTGTTTGATTTGATTTATCTATGCCTAGTCAATTCTTGAGAGCAAACTTTTATTCAATATAATTAAATGAAGCAAAGTGTGCGAAAAACATTCCAAAAAGTTTGTTCTTTCATTCACACAAATTACCAGTAATTCTCAAGAAAACATTTCCTTACTAAAACGTCGTGTATGTTTTGTTTTTTTTTTTTTAATTATTTTTTTTTATTATTCCTTTCAATGTAATCCTCTATCCGCCAACCAATTGAAAAGTAATATTATGAATATTATGTGATTAATCACTTTTTTTTATTATATTATATAATGTGTTTGAATCTAATTTCTGTTTTATAATTAATTTTTTAAAATAAATTTAAATTTATTTCATTCAATCATATTAAAAAAAACGAGATAAATTTAAAACATTATATTTTTCAAGTCGATAGTTTCTGTTTTGTATTACCATGAACAATGCTTAAAAATCATTCAATTTTTACAGAAACAAATCAACCTGGAATATTTGTTTGTCTATTGGATTGAGTATAGAATTGAAACAGTGAAGGGATATTATAATGATCACCAAATATAAAATACTGTATAATTTAGAAAATATTTATTTTATTCAATATATATTTTTTTTCTTTTTAAATTTAGATTTATATAAATAAAAAAAAAATACAAAGAATATAAAATTAGGCAAGGTCAGAGAAAAATATTTCACTATTTTTCTATTTAAAATGAAATTCATACTACTTTCACAAATTATAACGAAAATTTTATTCTTTAGTTTTCTCTGTATAAAAGCATATTCTTTGATTATTATGTTATCAATGACAATAATAAAATAAATAATGTAATTAGTATGATTGATATGTCCTTATATCTTATGCTAATAATTTAGTAGATAGGATTTGGCTATATACATTTATAAAACAATTACATATTTATATCTTCTTATTGTTATCATTGCAAAAAATCTATATGTGAATTGTGTAAGTTAATAGTCTTATCGTGGGAAAGAATATAAATATTAGTACAGTAATAATTTAATAAAATTTATAAATGTATCATTAATGGACAGCAATATGACATCATCATTTATTTTATTTATCACAATCATTATCATCCTAACCGGAACACATTACGTTGATGCATAGCAACTACGATATTATTTTTGTCAACATCAATTGGAAAATATTTGATTAATTATAATTTATTTGCTTATCAGTAGAAGAGTGATACATACATCGCAAGCAATCTTTTTTTTTTTTTTTATGTAGTCTTGTTGACAAACACAATCACCACGATGAAGTAATGATTGGTTAATTAATCTCGTGTTGGTCGCACCCTTCATATATCAATCCATATTATTGATTCAATTTGATTCTTGATTCAATTTGATTCTTGATTCAATTTGATTCTTGATTTTACTTATTATTTTATTTTATTTTTTTCATAAATTATGTTTGTATGTCCTTAAACATAAATACATTAAAGTCCGTTGCTATTGAATTAGGTTAAATAAATGTACATTACAATCAAATTAATGTTTTAGTTAAATTAATTGAACTCAGCAAAATATTATAGTCTTATTTTATGGAATAAAAAATATAATAAGACCACAATAACTTACGTGTTAATAACCTTTTGATATTATAAAAACCACTGACCAGTTAAATTACTAAATGAAATTTTTGTATTTTAAGTTTATTATTGTCATTGATGATTTTTTTTCCAATAGTACATATTGATGCAAAACTTCATATTAATTCAAAATAAATATTTGTAAATTGTAATTTTTAACTTACAATAATATGGTAAACATTTTATTTGAACTAATAATAAGTTTATTTATAAAAATTTTGATATTTTATTTATTCTTTTATTATTAAAATAACAATATTTAATCATTTTTACAGGGTTGTTGTTGAACCGGCAAGAGGACAGGCAAGAGGTGGTCATCGAGAACGTTATGATAATGATCGTTACAATAATCGACGTGGAGGTGGTGGAGGCGGTCGTTATAATAATGATAAGTATGTATATAACTTTATTGTTTTGATTAAAAAAAAAAAACAATTAATAATTTAAAAAAAAAAAAAATTACTAATTTAAAAATATTTTTTATTTTCTTTTCAGATACAATGACAAGTAAGTTTTAAATTAACTTTAAAAATAAGAATAATTAGTGCAATTTGAATAGGTTTTTTTTTATTTTATAAAAATTGATTATTTAAATTTTTAAATTATTATTTAATTTTTGCGGTTTAATTTATTTAATTAATTTATTATTATTATAATTATTATTACGAGAAATTCTATCATTCTTTTTTTCTATTTATTTTTAGATACAAAAATGACAAGTGAGTTTTTAATTAAATGATAAAAAAAAAAAAAAAATGAACCCCCAAACATATATTAATTTAATGTAAAACGAATGACATTTTAAATTCTCATATTAAATATTTGTCTTTGTTGTTTTCAAAATGTGTTATGTCAGTCATTTACAATTACTTTTTAAATTATTGAACCAAACTTTATTAAACATTTTGTTGATTACCAAGGTGAAAAAAAATGTCTTGTTTCATTCATATATGTTTTATGCATATGTAAAAATTCAATACATTTAATTAAAGTTTCAAAGAAAAAAGGAATAATTCAAGCAATTTTGTGTTTGATATTTTCTTATGCAAATGTCGTATAATGAGTTTATAGTATAGCTATAAAACATTTTTTACATTTAATTCAACAAAAAAATAATATTTATTGACCTTATTTTGTAGTTGTCTATATCACTTTTTGCTTTTATGTTTTTATTCAATTTTTTTTTTTACTTAAATTTTATTTAATGAGATATTTTATTATGTTATTCATTTTTGTTTTCTAAAATTCATTTCTTTCTAATATTGATGCACGATAATTATAAATTGGCTTTTACTATTATTTGTATTAATATATTTTTAATTGAATCCACTATTTGTTCTGTTAAAATCGATAAAATGATGATATTTTTATGTTTGTTTATAAATACTGGGGACAGTATTTGAATTTGCTACTAATATTATACAATATTAATGATACTACAATATTGCAATTGTCTTTTTCAAAATTGGTTTATGTCTAAAATCTTTAAATAACAGTTATAAATTGTATACAGTTTGTACTGTAATATTAAAAAAAAGAAATTTATTTTAATCATTTTTTTTAAAATTATGTTTTTACCTATCTAGCTTAACACATTTGTTTCATAATCCATAGAATTTTGTTTGAAATCAAATAATTTGTTCTTAAATATGTTTTTTTAAAAAAAAAAAAAAAAAAGATGCAATTTTACGTAATATCGTTAATTAATGTAATGCATATTATCTATTTCTCAATGTTAAAAATCATGTGTTTTTTTATTTGCAGATCATCATCACGATACGGACCACCATTACGCACTGAGTATCGTCTCATTGTGGAGAATTTATCCAGTCGCGTTAGTTGGCAGGTATGTAATTATTCTATTTTATTATTGATTATATATACGAAAATGTACATTATTATTTAATATAATCGATAAAATTTAAGTATGTAACCATCAAATCATTAGTGCTATAAATAATATAATTTTAAATAGGATCTTTGTATTTTCTTTTAAATTTTTCTTTATTCTGATTTATAAAAGCAACAATTGCTTGCACAAAATTTTAAATGATCAGCAAAGGTTTTTTAAGGTTACTTACAAAAAAAAAAAAAAATAAACAAAACTATTAATTGATTAGAAATTAATCATCCAAAACAAATAAATTCAATAATACGAGGGATTGATAATGAAAAATAGGGAATTACTTTTTTTTTTAAACAGAAATCAGTTCATTTATCAACATAATTATCTTCAATTAGGACGGATACACTTTTTACAACAATTTGGATTTTTGAAGTCAGGAAAATATGCGTTTTTTATTTGCGTCAACGACTTCAAATTTGATCTAAATCAGCCAGATATTTTTTCATATTCGCAAAGAAGAATACGGTGGATAAAGAATGTTTTCACATAACATTATTTGTGTCATTTGGTCATGGCTGGTGCGTTATCACATTTATTTACTAAATACGGTCGTTTTTGCTTAAACCATAATCTTTCCTACCTATTAAGGTCGTCGTGTCAGATGTTATGTATGCCGTAAATATGAGATGTTTAACATGTCAGCCATCTCATTCACTTTCAATCTGCTATAATTTAACACATGAATTTTGTAGTATCATTGTCCATTTCGGACGAAGCCAATGAATTTGATATTGATCTTGTTACACAACAATATTATGGACAACATTTATGTATCATTGACGGACCAGAACCCGAATACCATTTTTATGAAGCTATACTGCTTTTGGTTCTGTGATCGATTTTTTACATTAATATAAATGTTTGATCAACACGTACTTTTTACCATTATAATAAATGAAACAAAAATTATTTGCTATTTTCATTATCAATCTTCCCTCGTTGCTATCCTACTATCATAGGAATTAAAATTGATAAATAGAAATTACATTAAAAATAATTTAAAATAAATTATTTATTTGAAAAAATTTAATTTATTATCATTTTATTAATTGAGCTCTTTATTTTTTGAATTTAAAAGAAAATACATTTTATATAAGTGAGGGTAGTCATAAAAGTATATAGAATCGAAATCGACGATTACAAATAAGGTACGACATAATAAAAAAATAAAGATCTGTATTCATCGGTACTATGAGAAAATTAATATAAAAAAAAAATATAAAATGATTTTTAAGCATATGATTACTTACGTGGTGAGCTGCTGATATCATCGATTAACGTACACATGTAATTCAATAGCAATGCAAAAAATATAATGGATTTTTATTTGATAATTATAAACAAAGTAAATACGATTATTGATAATTCTAATAAATATAATATATGGTAAACATGTTTAAGGATATAAAGGTCAATAGCCTGTTCAAATAAGAATGCGAATGGACATATAATAAGCCTTATTTGTATGGATGAGAATTCGATTGATGTAGAACATACATAAATAATTACATCAAATTGACATGCAACCTATTAATAATATTATGTGGACATATAACAACTGGCAATCAAACAACAATAATTGGATCTTTTCAACTAAAAACAATATACAATAAAATATATCAGTGGTGTATGGCATTAATAAATTATGTGCTATGTAATTTGTTAATATGATTTATTTACCAAGTCGACAAACATGTCGTTATCAGAATTGATAGCTGTGTGCTCTTATTTCAAGTATCAACCTGAGTATTATGACTCCATTAGTCACCATCATTATGTTTGGTGTTGTGGAGTAATATTTATTACAAAAATGTATCTACTATCAAATGTTGGAGAAGTTTTTTTTTTTTTGTTTGTTTTCAATAAAACAAATTAAAGCTTGAAACAGAAGTTTCTGTGCTTCTTTCATGATGTCAAAAAACAATTCAAAAATGAAAAACCTGGATTTTCAATTGGTACACAAAAAAATACGAGCATACTATAACATCAATTTTTTTATTAATGGTTGAGTGTTGTTTATGTTAATAATTCTAATATTTGAAAGTATACAATATTATAAATGTCTCGTCTCGACACCAATATAAAATTTATATTATTTGATTAATACGATCGGGTCATTGTACAAAATCACTGTTGTTTGTTTTTTCTTTTTTCGCTGTCTTTTATATATAAAGCAAACATAAGCTGAGATTTTGACCAGAGATTCTTTCTGATACAAAATTTTATTGTATCACACCACTGATTGTGGTGACTGAGTGTAAACGTTGTGAAGATATTACATACATAATTTTACGTTATTATTTTTGAAAACTTGACAATTATACTGCGGAACATTATTAAGGATGGGTATCATAAAGAAATGATTGTTTAGACTTTTCCCAATTGATCAATCAATAACCTGTGTATAATTTGTTATCAGTATGGATTCAACATTTAAAGGACGTCATTGATTAATTAAAATATTATATAGTACAAGCTGAATTACGTGTAAGGATAATATCAAATTAGAAACTGATGTAAAATTTAAAGGGATGATAATTAATAACCCACTCAATTGGAAATAATTGTGTACCAGCCCCTTAACTATAGTTATTGTACGAAGAGAAAGCATTTACCATATAAATTAAACTACAAGTTTAATAAAATAACATAAATAACTTAATTAATTAAGCTGGATGAATACAGATCTACACTAACGTTCGCTAGTTTTAGCCTTAATATTATCGAATTTTATTCCGATGAACTCTTTTATATTGTTTTTCTTCAGGTTTTTCTAGTCTTAATATTAAATTCTTTCTTTTATTTTTGAATTTTGTTTGTCAATAAACCTAAGTGTGTACTATTTCATAGTTGGTTGGTTTTCGTATCTCAAGATATGTTTTGTTTTTTTTTTTTACGATTAAAGTTGTAGCAGTTGGTAAAGATTTTAAAATAAATTATATAACATAAGAACAGCAAATCTGCAAAAAAAAAAAAAAAACAATTTTCAATACATTGTTATAGGTTCACAATTCTTGTAATGTATAATAATAATATACATATTTTACAGCATATTAGAAACAAATGTTTTTTTTTCCTCGTTGACATGTGATGTTTATACGTGCAATGAAATATACAATCTATTGTGAATGTGTTGTGATATTACGCATTAAGTTTAATAAATTGAAGACCTAGACACTGACAGGATACAATTTTACTAACTCTTGGATTAACTGTTAGGTATATGCTTTGCGTTTTGCATTTCACCACGCAATGCATTCTATAATATATGACGAATAATTGACTCCGATTTCCAATTTACACAACACTGATGAAAGACTTTAACAAGTGTTGAATTATGACCAATATATTAATTTGGAGATTCATGCCCATGCTGACTTAATAACTTAATATGTTCAGAGCGATTTTGAGACCGTTAGTTGTCTCGTTGTCATGCATAAATTAAATTTTATTTTTGGGAATGTTTTTATCATCCTTTGAAATCTGATCACATCCATTTTTGCTTCTCATTTCACTTATTTGTCTAGTAGAAGTATATTTTAATACCATTTGAATAGCTGCCGTATGTCATGATGATCTTCTATTGTGTTCAGACCAGCAAATCGTGGATCATATTCATTTTTTACTAAGCTTAATTTATTTTATATAAGTTATCATGGATGTGACTCAATCACAATCATTGTGTACACACCACATTGCAACGATGTCCTTATATTTTACCGATGGTAGTCAGTAGTTAATTAGCTGATTTATCAGATTAATTAATATGAATTTATGATGACTAATCTTTATAGACTGAATCTGTCGTACCAATTATTGGCTATGTTTAATACCATTTTCATTTATTTACAGAATATGATTCGATACGACCTCTCATCCAGGGTATTTTTCTTTTTTGAAACGTGACGATAAACCATTGATAGAAAAACCAACAATGAAATAGTACAGTTATGTTTTGTATTAAATTCATGAATAGTTCGTTTCGTTTGTAATAATAAAAGGACTTTTTTTTTTAATTTGAATTTATTTTCAAAGTTAAAGTAATTTAATGTTTCCGAAACTATGCTAGGTGAATTAATTCTTTTATTATATTTTTGTTCGAGCGAAGAAATCTTAACTTCCTTTTGATATTTTTTTTCTTCTTTTTCTATTCACTTAATTATGGTTAATTTCGATACACGCAATTTTTTTATTAACTAAATTAGAGATTTTGTTTATTATGGTATCAATTAATAGAAAAGGATAATCCAAAAATTAAAATAAAATTTTATTATTTTTTTTTTGTTTGTTTATAAAATTGCATGGTTTTTTTTTTGTCGAAAGCCATTTTTTTATTTAAAATTTTTTTTTAAATATAACTCGCGAATTAATTTATTTTATTAAAAAAAATAAAACAAATATTGTAAAGTTATAAAAATTAGTAAAATTTAATATTTTTTCGAAGAAAACCTCCTAAATTGTGTGGGGTCGCTGATAAAGACAAGACTGAACCAATATGAAGAGTGAAATAATGAGACGATTTGGTGCTTCACACATACACAGTCAGACGTATATACCAATAGGGTCTTCTCTTGCTAACTAATGTGATCTATGAACAAAATTGTTAAACAACTAAACCACAAAATGTGCCTCATTTAGTGAATCCAAAAGTAAAAAAAAAAAAATTAAAAATATATGTGTAAATTAATTCAAAATAACACAATAGATGATGGTATTTTGTTCAGGATGTTCTTGTTTCTGTGATGGTATGGCTATTATTATAATAAAGAAATGACGATGTATATAACAAAATTATAAAAAAAAATATATTTATAATAATAATAATAAAATATTTATAATAATATTGATGAGATGAAATAAATGTACACGACGACAAATATATTGAGCTGGCTCCTTCCAAATATAATTTTGTTATAAGATCCATCTCCAACCAGTTTTTAATAAAAGCAACCTCCTTAGAATTTTATGGTGGCAACACAAATAATGCAAATAAAGTAAAAATGGTTTATGCATTTATATAAATATATATATATATAAATATATATATATTAACTACATATATATCTATTACAAATATTGAGGGTTCACCCACTACAAGGTAATGGTCGTAAATTTGTTGCCAGAAGAATTTTAATCGCATTAAAAATGATCAAACCACAGTTTATGTGTAAGAATATATTTTTTTTTAATCATCACATCATTTTAGTGTTAACGCATTGTATTGTATTTATTGGGATATGTTTTTTTTTTTTTTTCCTTAAATTTTAAAAACTATTATATTATTTAGTGTAATAAATTTGAAAATACTTGTGAATATAAAAAAAAATTAAAATAAAAGCGACAGTGAAGCACTAAAGAAAGAAGGACGATCAAATTATATATAGAAATAAATGAGGGTCAATTATCTCAATATCCGACAGAATTAAAGGGTCTGATGAGTTACTCTAGAGGGATGCGAAATGTAATGCGTTATTCGGAAATCTGTGATGTATTATTATTGTAGGTTGTTCCATTGATCATCGACGAACTAGTTAGGATTTTGTTATTCACAAGTATTACAATAATTGTTTTAAAAAAATCACTACAATAATATAATTGAAATTTTATATTCTAGTTTTACATTTTTAATTTATTTTCCTTTTTTTTTACCTTTCTGAATTGAATTTTGTTATTTTGAATTTTATCATTTTTTAATTTTTATTAAATGCAACATTCCATTAATTTTGTTTTATTAGTTGTCGATTTTATTCAATTTTTATTATTAAAATTAATTTGTATTGTTTTTAAAATATTGTATTTAAAAGAGATTGAATAAACTACAAATTTTAAAAACGTTAAAAATAATTCAACGATTATTTTTTATTAAGTTCATATATTTGTTTGATTAAATTTATTTCTCATCCACAAAAATATATCTCAATAAATATATTATTTTGTGTCGGATAAAATAATTTTTTTATATTTACTTTTTTTTTTTTTTGTATTTAAAATTGATTGATATTTTCATTAATTTTATAATTTTATTTAGGATCTTAAAGATTATATGCGACAAGCTGGCGAAGTAACATATGCTGATGCACATAAGCAAAGGCGTAATGAAGGGTATGTTGATTTATTTATCTAGTTTTTCGTATGAAACGAATACAGAGTATTTTATTTATTTATTTTTTTTTTTTTAGTGTCGTTGAATTTGCTTCTATGTCTGATATGAAAACTGCTATCGAAAAATTGGATGACACTGAATTGAATGGACGTAGAATACGCTTAGTTGAAGATCGTCGTGGAGGTAGAGGTGGTGGTTCAGGGCGTGGAAGATCAAGGTCTTCAAGCAGTCGTTCTCGTTCACGTTCTCGCAGACGTTCTCGTTCAAGGTAAGTGTTTTTTAATTTTTATGGTGTTTTTTTTTCTAAGTAAAATATGCAGTAGGCTTTAAACAACCAAAACGAATTGACAATTTTGTCCTACATTTTGAGCTTTTAAACAATAACTAATTACCTAGATACACCGAGCAATGTTACACCAACAATGATCGAAGCGACTGGTATTTGATTCCGTTCAAGTATCTCGGTATGTTTAGAATTTTAAAAAAAAATTGTAATTTAACACATGCTCGTCCGTCCGTCTGTTTGTTCCCACGATAAATTGAGATTGCTTTGAGATATTATGAAATTTCGCAGCTGTCATTTTTAGTTAATTTGTGAGTTTAAGACCTCACATGAAAACTTTTTACTCTTTTAGATTAAAATAAGCTATATGTGATACACTTTTGAAATTTTGCATAATTCATCTCGACCTTTACTCCACGCGAGAACATTTGGCGTCAACGAACCACCATTTTTCACGATCTGTTGCCAGCACCTTCACTTCACTCAATTCCTTTTCACTGAACGACTGCGTCTTGTAATACCCTGCGGATTCCAGTAAAGTAATTTATTTTGCAATATAACTGATCCAATTGCACTTAGGCTGTTAATTTTTGTTCATCGCCTCCAGATCTGCCAGTCTACGACTTGTGAACTGTATTTCGCAAGTTGTTCCAATTTTAATCTAATGCCCTCTTTCAATATTTCGTCGACTGCCTTACCCCGTCTTTGGTCTTTTATTGTGGATATGATTTCACCACGACTTGTAGCAGAATCTCTGAATCAATTATACTGTACTGTGTGTGTAAAAAAAATAATTCTTTTGAGTTTTTAATAACAGATAAGCATTACTCACAATAATATACATGTACTATTAATTGTAGTTGTGGTAAATGGACTAGACTTTTCAATTCATATTTACATCCCATCGTTCGACCGGAAACGTAATCACAGTATTTACAAAAAATAATTCATGCGTAATGTTTTAACCATTTAACTTTATGTTATGGAGGCCTACATATTTCACAGTGGAATTGATAGATCGTCATCTATGAGATTTTTGAATGCAACTTATTAATTTTACATAATATAAATTTTATGCAATGACGATTTATTCAATTTATGTACTCGTAACTATATCTTTATTGAATTTGTATATCCATGATCTCTAGTATTTCTTCTTGTTTTCTCATATTTATTTTATAAATATCATGTGCTTATCCACGTTTTCATTAATATTGATGGGGTTTATCTGCCATATGTACATAGTATTGGAAACTCAAATTATAAAATACATTTTTTTTCTTTAATTTTAGATCATCTGGTAGCCGATCAAAATCACGAAGCCGTTCAAAATCTCGTGGAGCAAGATCAAAATCTAAATCAGTAACTAAAGGTTCCAGATCTCGTTCAAGGTCTAAGTAAGTTATTTTAAAATTATTTTATTTCTATATTTATTAATCTATAATTTTATATTTATTTGTGTATGTAGTAATCGAGATAATTCCAAGTCGAAATCAAAATCACGTTCACGTTCATTGAAACATGATTCTCGTTCCAGATCACGTTCAATAAAACATGATTCAAGGTCCAGGTCTCGTTCAAAATCAAAGGGAAAATCACTTTCAAGGTATGATGGCGTCGTGTATCATTTATTATATTATAATTTTAAATTGTAAATATGTTTGTGTACCTTTTATTATAGAGATCGTTCTGCATCTGAGGACAAAGATCGTAAATCACGATCAATTTCACCAAAGAATAATGGAGGTTCACCTGATAGAAATGAAAGTATGGATGATTAATTAAACTGCATTTTTTTTTCTTTTTTTTTTTTATTAATTAATTATAATTCTGACTAAATCTTATTGGTATGTATTTGGGGAGTATTAAGATTAAGAAATTGATGAGGGGGGTTTTTTTTTTTTGAAAAAAAAACATATAATAAATAAGATTAAATATTGTAAACATTTAATTTGTAACGCAATGTTTTCATTTTCCAAATACTAAATTAATTTTCAATATATTTTTATGGATAAAATGATTTGATTTAAATGTATTTTAAAAATGAATAAAATGTAGTTTTCAAATCATATACATAATTTTATATTTGTAATTATAATAATAATAAATGATAATAAATAAGTGAGTAAATGAAGATTAATAAACATTGGAGTTTTTTTTTTACATATCTGCAAAACATTGCTAATTGAATATATTTTGGTTTTATCATTTACTTACCCTATGTTGTTGTTTTATCAAAATCTGAATTGAAATTAATTGAGTTTAATCTTTTTAATGGGAAGAAAATATTGCAATAGATATTCATCATATTTCTGTAAAAATGTATGAATAAATATTATTATATTTATATATTATGTATGAAAATAAAATAAATTTTAATGTAAAATATTTAAAAAATTTATGTTAGTCTTGATCATGTATATGCGAGACATTTAACTATACAATTTTAATTTAAAATATGCTAGATTTTTGAATAGCTTATAACGGAGAACAAAATAATCACGTTAAGCTAATTATGAAGTTGGATGCTATGTTGTGTTTTAATTTTTCTTTCCATTTGTTTGGAATATCATCCATCAACCGTAGTTCACTAATAATTGCGATTTCGCTATTGATGCAATACCATATCTCTAACATTTCGAGTTCCTTGTTCTTTTTCAAAGCAAGCTACATGTTGCAATGCGAATTTATTACTACGGTACTGTCTGTTCAAGTATTGTTTAACAGTCAAGAAAGTCTAAATTATGTCCGATTTGATAATCTAGTTAGTTGGTAATCATCCAATACGAGTTCAATTGTTAACCTTTTCAGCAATCCCAGTTGCACTCACGTGTAAGTTGTTAATTGTACGCTACACCCAAACTAACCGCCTCCTCCATCTCATCGAATTTGAATTTTAATTGAATTTGAACTGATGTAAGTAATCAGCGAACGTGCCACCGACCGCGATAACGACCGCGGTACTGCAAGTATACTTAATCAGGTATTCAACTTACTTTTGTGGTTGATCTTTCTTATTATTACACACGATAAAATAATCGTGTTTAAACTTGATTATCGCATAAGTGAATTCATTTGTCTAAAAAAGCAACCCGAAATTTATAGTATTTGTTAAGAAATTGGTAATTGTTAATTTAAATTATTATACTAATTGTAACAGAATATCTGGTATATGTGTGTATTAAATGTAGTAAGCATTACCTCGTTTTTTACCGTTTACACCATGTCTTTATCTCTAACCTTTTACGAGAAATTGCAATTTTAATTTTTGCTAAAAAAAAAGTGGTACATTTGTATCAGAAAATCATAATGTTCAGAAGGTCTATTTTATTTAAAATGCAAATATCTCTGAAACGGTTATAGATAGAGATTTCGTGTCTAAGGATGAAATATGTAGAAAGTCGATGCGCAATTAAAAACGATACTGCCATCCTTGTAATAGAGCGAGTTTTTTTAGTTTTTTTTAGACTAATTGTAGCAGAATATCTACGTATTTTACCGTTGACCGCGCCCACGCGAATTTAATACCTTAAATATATACAAAAACGACGGAAGACTTTCTGTTTGAAAAAGCTGCGGTTGCATTAGATTTCAGTTTTCGATGTACACTGAGATGCAGTGCAAAGAATTTTCACAGGTCTACATTCATTATGGTGTATTTTTTAAGCTATTGACTTTTTCTGGCTTTGTATTCATTCGAATACGGTGTATACTATGCATGATGAAAACAATCTTAAATTATCACTAATTTTCTTATTCAGCCGAATCTGTTCGATGTCGCTCAAATAGCTTAAATTATAAATGTGATGGCGCGATCTATTAAATCATTTTGACTGTTTTAATTGAATTGCAAGCGACATCAGTGGGTATCAGAGATACCGTTACCTATAATTTTTGATAGTATGGTACTAAATTTGAATGAGTCAATTTTTATCGTGTCTTAAAATTTCTACAAGTTTTAAATAATGTAACTAACACAGATTTAATAATAATAATAATAATAATAGTATTTATAAATAATGTACAATAAATTAAAATATATAATGCCTGTGATTAAGTAAAATTAAATTGGCAACTTTCATCATAGTCTCTTACTATAATCTTTTCAACTGATGTTATAAAATTAGTTAATGAACATGGTGATCGGCAATTTGGTATTGCTAGACTTTTTGGAAATTTATCTTCACTATTGAAGTAATATACTATCTATAAAAAAAAAAAATTTAAACTTTAATTAATTATTGTATGTATGTATTATGCAGTTTAATTTCGTGAAAACAGCATGGGAAATTTTCATTACTTCTAATTTGATTGTTATAATTTTCATATAGAAAAAATAGACAAAAAAAAAATAAAACTTACTTTTACTTCAAAATCATCAATAAATGTGACACTGTGATGTAATTCTAATACAAAAGTAGCTGCATAGTTCGGTTTTCCTGATGTCTGATCAATAATTTCAATTGATCGCATTAAATTAACTAATGTAATATCATGAGCGGAATAAATGAATATTGATTTGTCTGATATACCGTTTTTTCGTTTCTGAATATTATCCAAAATATCTGTTAAAAGTGAACCTGAAATTCAGAAAATCTATTAGAAACTATTAAATGTACTATAATTTAAGCTGGAAACACACATACAATCTCTAAACGAAACACCTTGAGAACAATATTCTATGAAACACCACTTGGACAGTTACTTTTTAGGTTACATAGAATGGGACGCCTAAGAACAATGTAGCAACGAATTGTGAAAACCATGCTAATTAAATATCGTGAACAAAGGTCAATGTACGAGGACGCCCGATGTTCTCACTCGCAGTATATGTCTCAGATAATTATGAGAATGAATATGTTGCAGTATAATAACTACATGTATCGCACATAGAATTAAAATTACCTCCTTTAATTTTTTTCATATAAGGTGTTTCCGTAAACAGTGCTAAACTTCGTTCAGCTAATGGCAACATTTTATTTGGAAATATCTCTTCTGTCCAATCCGGTAACACAAGTCCAGCATTCTGTTCAATTTCCAATGTATTATATAAATATTCAATATCCAATACATTACTAATATTCTAAAATAAATTATATATTTGTATATAAAATTGTTAGAAATTTGTTATTATATTTTAAAGAAATTAAAAACAAACTTTTCCACTATGTTTTGAAACAAATTTATATAAATCAGCATTTTTTAAAATTTTTATATCATTCGGTGTATTGATATATAAACGTTTTAATGTTTCATCATATTTTGGACACGGTTTTTTCTGTGCCAATAACTAAAAATTTATATATTTTATAATTGATACATTAAAAAATTTAGAGAATAAATTTCAACATTTACATAATCTCGGTCTCTTGAAATTGTATTAATGGCAACGGGCTGCCATGGTATAGGTAATTGATTTCTATTTGATAGTGGTGGCATAAAACCAGCTAAAAAACTTTGGGCACTCATTACACAACGTTCGGCCGCACTACTTAGAACAAACATATTTTCTTTTGAATAAATTCCATTTGATGGTAATAATTTATAGTATCGTAATCTTAAATTTTTACCTAAATTATACATCTGAAGTGATCCTTTCTATACAAAATAAATAATTACAAGATTGTGGTGAAAGCATTAAAATTAATTTGTTCTTTTTTTTTTTTGTTAAATAATTATATGATATATTACTTCTGATAATGATCCTAATCCACCCATCCATAAATGATTTATATGTGGATCATTTGGATAAAGTTCGGTTGGAGAACGATCTCCGTGCCGGAAAACCTACAATTAAATTTTAAGATATGTAATATGTATATATAGATCTACATATAATAACTAACAAAAAAAATGTAATTACAATTGCAATTAATCTTAATGTTGCTAATCCTTCCTGATCATTATTATCTCCGAATACTAAATAAGCCATCATTACAGTTAGTAAACCAAAACCAAGAATAGATACGGAAATTGTCATATTTCTTCGTCCTGGTTCCATTTGTTTATCAAATAAACGTTTAATATCTGAAATATAACACAGAAAGTTAATAATTAAAATGAAATCATAAAATTTAGAAATTATAATCATGCATCCTTCAATAAATACATACACTTTGTTTTGTTTTAATTGCATTTAATTAAATGTATGTAATTTTGTATTTAAATCAAATGTATTATTTTATAATTTTTTTTTAAATATTGTAATAAATAATTTTATTTATTTAACCATACAACAAATATTTAATTATAATTTGAAAAACCTTGATTGACTACACTTCATAGAAAATTTAAAAAATAAAAACAAAAAAAACTAATTCAATACAGGTTTTATCAATACAATTATACGCGTAAATCACTTACTAATTAATTATTAATTAAATTGCTATTAATGTTTACTTTAATTTAATTTTTAATAGTTACGTATGTAAAATCTTTACGTAAGTTCATCTATTTACGGATTTACTCAGTGTATATAAAACCTTAATAAACAAAAATAAATAATCATCAAGAAAATGAAAGTAATTTTTCATTAAATGCTTAAATTTGTAGTGTAAAATGCAATACAAGCTAAAAATGTACGTTACCCTTTGTTGCATATGTTTTCGTGTAGTATTTACATTTTAAACATTTAATTCTCATGTTTACAAATAATTTTATGGTGGTATAATTAAATGGTATATTAGAATATGATTTAATATAAATATCAAATTTTATTAGCATTTCCAAAAATATTTATAAAATAATTTAACTTATAGTATTATAATTGATATTGGTGACGAGAATGGAATGGTCACCTATTATCGAGATAACACAATTCATGTTTTACCTAGATGTGACAGTAACAGCTTGTGATCGAGATTAAAAAGAAAATATTAATATCACCATTGTCGACTAATTGAAAACACATGCAGTGGCCCACTATCATTGAGGTTACTCATTTTAATTCAGACCATCTTTAGGATGCTCTTCTTTAACACTTTATTATTTTTACCACATCAATTGTTAATTCGATATAAGATAACTACATAATTATTTATCATTAAAATCTTATTTCAGTTTGTTGTTTACGGTACACAATTTAATTCAATTAGACATAATTTACTGAAGTTAAATCCTTTTTGCATTATGTACGATCTATATATATATGATAAAATTTGTGTAACAATTATAATTAATAATAATACAAAATTTGAATCTAAATTATAATTGTATATAATTTGAAATTTACAAATTTACAGTTTTTACTACATTATTTTACTTTAATATGCCGAACCCTTGTCCTCTTTATAAAGAAAATATATTGGTATACCATCATGTTGTGACATTTTTACAAATTCTACATGTTTAATGAGCATTATTGCTGCTAGACCATAAAATAATTGTGGTATTCCTGTAAAATAATTTAATTTACAAAATAAAAAAAGAACATATCAGGCATAAATTAATTAACAAATAACTTAAAAACTGGATAAATCTGTATTGGATGAAGGCTAAATTTAAACTTTTGTGACCAATTAACACAACAAACAGTAGAAATGATGGTAATTAACATCGAATAAAGTGTGGTTGGTAGAACAAGTACAGATGGGTGTTCGGGACTTTATGTATAATGGAAAAACTGTTATTCAAAATAACGGGAAAGATGTATGTAGTTCAATCGGCAACGACTTGCTGTTTGGTGCAGGTAAAAACGATCATATGCAGAAATTACATACATACATTAAGACATAATATATGTGGATCTGCAACTCGTACAATTGATTCACAAGCACAATGTATTATCGGTTGTATATAATGATATTTTATTAGATAAAATACGCAGTCAGAGAGTGACGGATACACAAGAGATCGTGTGGAAAAATCGATTAAGAGCCGTATTACTTTTAATAAATATATTACTATAATTTGATAATGGGTCTTACCTAAATTTATTAACTTAATAATTTTATAGAAATTATTATCCAATGAAAGATCTTGATACGGACGTTTTGTACAATGATATTTCCTGCCAATAAAATATGATATTATATTGTGTGTTGAATACAAAACCCAATTTATTTAAATTATGTATACTCACATATAAGGATAACATCCAGTTCTAAGTATATGATAATTTGTTCCAGAATTTAATGTCCAATTAAAATGTGATTCACCCCATTGATCATTTACAACGTCCTTATACTTTTAGTAAATAAAATATTCTAGTAAATTATAATAATTAAATCTTATCATAAATAGGTAGACATAACATACTTGGGTGAATACCCTGGAGTAATAGTACCTTTGCAATTAATATGAAAAAAATATAAATTTATATATTATATATTACCTTAATGAAATAAGATGTCCAAGGAGGTTCATTACATTGTTTTAAATATGCACTAAGAACTGCTGACACTTTTGGTTTAGATGAAACACGACGCATTTGATATTTTTTTCATTTGAAGAAATATTTTACAATAGATTATATGAAATATGCAAATATTTGCAATAGATTATGAACGTTATTTAGTTTAGTAGCGTAATATTACGATTGTAAACAAAAGCAAAATAATAACCTAAAAGGTTATTTTTCATATAAATTATTTTTTTTATAATATATTATATTTTAATTTGAATAATTTTAAATAAAAAAACTTACACATGTTAATTGAAATTTGTATAAAATAACTATAAGCTCAATAAATTAATTTATCAAACTATTGCCTATTGCTAGCCATTAATTTAGCCCATCTTTTGGCAGCATACAAAATCCATGTTACCAATAAGCATATGTCACTGTCACCCATTACAAATTTTCCAATTGTCATGCTGAAGAATAACTGATCGTGTTTCTGATCGAATAGCGGCCGTTTTTTTGTATTATATTCAGCTCAAACGCATCAATTGTAGACAGCAGTGAACCCTTGTGATTTTTTAAATTGTCGTTAGATTCACCTTAATAGTTTTGTAAGTTTTGTTTGTGTTTGACACAAGTCTCGATTCAATAATGTCTCCTATTCTTACTGGCCTTCTTTCACGTTCCAGATACTCAATAATAGAAATTTACTTGTATATTCTATTTTCTTCCAGAGATCACAATTTTATATACAAATCTTTGGTAAGAAAACGAATCAATTCGAAAAAAAGTTGGTTTGCATTTCGTTTTTTGAAGTTAACTTGTTGATATCAATTTTACATTTGTTTAGTATAAATTTAATGTTTAAATTTTAATTAATATTTTTAAATAATTAATTTAATATTAGTGATCTTTAATAAAAAATTGTACGTATGAAATATTACCAATATAAATTTCAGAAAAATATTTATAAAAATGTATATATTGAATATATTTTCATAATAACAAGTTCAAAATTACAGTAGTCACCGCAGCACATTCAATGGATTACTAGGGTGTCTAGTATACTTCTTTGATCCCATTCTAATGACCAAAATATAAATAATTACAATAAAGTTTAAATTTTTTTGAATAATGATTTAAATTCGGAGATAAGTATAATTCTCTAAACCAATCAATGATCATATCAAATTGTGTTGTCTCATCCACAAGTGTAGATACTTTTCGATGGTTCTCCGTCTCCTATACACACATTTGTACAATCCTACAAACATTTCATTTCAAATGTGTGACGCTTTTAATTCTAGAAATATAATATCCTTGATAACAATATAATTAATCATCTCCTTGTCCCGAATTCCATAAGTTATCACTACGATATTAATTTATAACTTCTAATATTTATTTTTTTTGTGTACAACCGACAACTTGCATATGAAACAACGAGTTTATAGGTGAAGCAAAACATAATGTAAAAGAGTCGTATTGATGCTCTAAATTTGTAAAAGATAAGATGAAGATAATGATGATGATGCGTATATATTATGGAAATGGAATGTAAATTACAATTATTTTTAAAATTGAGAAATATAGAACTGTGATTGTTGTATATGGTTCTATATTTAAATAATTTGATATATCGTTCTCGATGCCTAGCTTATTATTTAATCCTTTGTTTGGTTGTGAAATGTTTTTTTTTTTTGTCTTCATTCAAATGCTTGTGGATGGCCTATATAGTTCGATCAATTGCTTGGTGTCACCACGTAAAGGTAACCCAAACTTTAGTCGACCACCCCATAACCTTTTTATTGTCACCTAAACGTTAACAAACAGCTACTCGGTTGATGTCATTTTCTAAATCTTAATAACTTAAATTATCTTATAAGGTTATATATTTTTCATAGAAATTAAAATCTTATAGAAACAGGGGATCTCTAACAAATGGAATCGTCATATGCACCGTTGAGTGAAGCATGTGCCAAGGCACTGAGTGATAAAACATATGAGCGAAGAAAAGCTGCTGCATTAGAAATTGAAAAGTAAGTGCATACATTTTTTATCTCATAAAATGCAATAAAATTGTTTAATTTTTTAGAATAATTTAAATAATTTGTAACGATATTTTTTTTTGTTTTAAAAAGAATGGTAAACGAATTTAATATTGCAAAAAATGTAACACAAATTCGGAAGTTATTAGCTGTTTTGGGAAATGATTTTGCAACAAGTAGAGATTCAAATAAACGGAAAGGAGGGCTTATCGGATTAGCAGCAACAAGTAATTTATAGTTTTTACAATTACATACAATTAATTTTTTTTATTCTTTATTCAATTTAATGTTCTGGTTTTCGTTATAGGTATTGGATTGGGAAAAGTAAGAGAAACTAAAATTAAATTCGGTTTTTTGTTTTATTTAAAAATTTGTATTATATTTTTTTAGGACTCTGATAAATTTATTACTGAATTAGTTAATCCGATTTTAAATTGTTTATCAGATCCAGAATTAAGAGTAAGATATTTTGCAAGTGAATCATTATATAATGTTGTTAAAGTAGCTAGAAGTGCTATTATTGTTATGTTTCCGGATATATTTTCAGGTAAACGCATTTTTATGTTTTGGTTTTTTTTGTCAATAAAATTAATGCGAGAGAGGAAAATATTGTGAACATTTAAAATATGTTATCTAAAATATAATTTTAAATCTTGTTTTAAAATATATCATTTCATCATCTCGACTTCTAATCTTAACAAAACAATTATATTTGTAAAATTAAAGTAATTTGATCAAATGAAATGGTATATGAATTTGAGACTAATCCATTTATAATGCAATTTATACGTAATATGATTTATTTAATGTGTATGTGACTGTTCAATTTCAGCATTAAGTAGATTAGTTACTGATCCTGATCAATCAGTAAAAAATGGTAGTGAACTATTGGATAGATTATTAAAGGTAAAAAAAACAAAAATAAAATATAATTATTAAATATAAGAAAATGTTTTTTTAGGATATCGTCACAGAATCTTCTTTAACATTTGATTTAGACAAATGTATTCCACTGTTACGTGAAAGAGTTTATGCAAAAAATTCATTTGCAAGACAATTTGTTATTTCATGGATATCCGTTTTGAATGCCGTACCCGAAATAAACATCATCATTTATTTACCAGAAATTTTAGATGGATTATTTCAAATGTTAGAAGATAATATGATAGAAATTCATCGAATGTAATTATAAATTATAAATTTTAATAATTACAATTTATTAAGTAGTGTTTATTTTGTTTTTAGGTGTGAAACTTTATTATCACAATTTTTAAAAAGCATCAGAAATGATTCCACAGCCGCAAATATGCCAGCTATGTCAAATATATTAATTGGACATGCACAATCAACAAATGAATTGATACAGGTATGATTTTAAAGAAACATTTGTAGTGCAGTTCACCAAATACATATTTTTTCCTATTCCAAGAGTATGCACATTTTAAACATCATCTCATTACTAGTCGGTATTCTTGTTATGAAACATAAACTGCTGGTTTGATTTGATAGAGCATAGTACCGGTTTAGGACATTATAAACGTTGTTCAGAAATTAAAAAAAAAATCTGAAATAAAGGCATTTTTATATTATATTGTAGTGTATTTATGTGTAGTGTAGTGAACCAGTCAGTGTACACACATATATTTAAATGAATTATTCTGTAAAGTTTTAGTCTTTTACCTTCTGCAATCATTAATTTTTATTCCTTAATTTAAATATTTAGTGTTAGTAAAGTAATACATAATAAAAATATAGTTTGTTTTTTTATTTTAATTTATTTCATTTCACAGTATACAGCAATTAATTGGATAAGAGAATTTGTACAATTATCTGGACCAAATATGTTATCATTTACTAGTGGTATATTTACGGCTATTTTACCCTGTTTAGCATATGAAGGCGATTCTCGTAAACGTAAGGAAAATTAATTTATAAAATTATAGAATATATATTTATTAGATTGCCGAAATCAATCTAAAATTTTGCTTTCTTTATATACAGATATTAAAGAATGTGCACAAGCTGTAAATAAAAATATGTTAGAATTAATATCATCGAAGGAAAAGGATGCAAATGCCAAAGTATTTTTAATGTTAGATTTAGATTCAATAATGGAAGTTCTACGACAATATTTAGCACATAGTTCTGTTGACACAAAAGTTGCCGTATTAAAATGGATTCATCATTTATTTACAGAAGCACGAAATGAAGTAAATTATTAATAACATAATAATTAAATTGAAATACTACTGTTTTGTTTGATTTTTTTTTTAAATTATTTATTATTCAGATGTCAGCACATGCAACTAGTTTATTTCCAGTTTTATTAGGCATATTATCGGATAGTTCGGATGAAGTAGTATTACAAGGACTAATTGTTTTAGCAGAAATAGTTAATTCGACTCATGCATTGACTGAAGGTAAATTAATAAAATAAAACGAACAAAAAATAAACAAAAAAAAAAAACTACTGTTCCGCTGCCAATCAAAGTACAATATCTTATATAATAATTCACTTATGGCACTTATGTTCTTCAAACTTATTGATTTATTTTTTGCAGAAACTAATGTAAGTCATAGACATTATAGAAAATTCCTTATAAGTTTATTAAGTTTATTTAGTGAAGATAAACCATTTTTAGAGAATCGTGGTTCACTTATTATAAGGTAAAATAAACATAAACTTATTGTATTGTGAATTAATTACATTTAATAAATTCATTCAACGTTTATTTTCAGACAATTATGTGTTTTATTAAATGCTGAATATATTTATAGAACATTTGCTGAAATAATTTCCGAAGAAACTAAAAATATTAAATTTACATCAATAATGGTTAGAACATTAAATACAATATTGCTAACATCTTCTGAATTATTTGAATTACGTAGTCTTTTGCGGGATATCAAGAATCAGGTTAATAAAAAAAATTAAATTTGTAATTTTTTTTAATTTAAAACAAGAAACTTGTATTGTTTGTTTTTTTTTTCTATAGAAATCTACATCATTATTTCAATGTTTATATAAATCTTGGGCACATTGTCCAGTATCAACTTTATCCTTATGTTTACTAGCACAATGTTATGAACATGTATCAGATTTAGTAATTGTATTGTATCCTTTTTTAAAACATTAACATTTGCATGTATATGAACATAAATTAACTGGTCGGTTAGTTGTATAGAGTAAATATTAAACAAAAAAATAATATTTTTTAAAAAAATTAAAACACGTTGATTTATCGATAAAATTTTCACATTACATTTGGCACAATGATACTTTGCAATTGTCAAATATGAACTATCAAAGTTCATATTTGTAAAAATGGTGACCAAATAAAGTAGTTAACCTTTTCGGCGAACATACCGGAACCCGTTACCACTACGTAAGGGACAACTGCCATATCAACAACTACGCTAAATTACCGTGGTATGATTATGAGATCATAAATTGGTTTCTAGTCGACAATATTCTGTTTTACGTTGTTACTTAGCAGCAGTAAAGCAAGTCCACTACTAAAATCCATCAAAGTATTTGAATTCGTAAATGAAAACACCTGTTTTTCCGCTTCTCTTCCACCGAATCTAGATCAGTCCAAGAGCGCCGAATTTTTATAATTCATAATTTCTTGTGTCAAACCGTCAGCTTCGTTAGTTCAAATATGGTTGAAACAATTTCAGATTCTAATAATTGTGTCCGTTTACATATATCAAAGGTTATCATCGTATTTTTGTTCCATTCGAGGTCGTTGATGTTTCACGTGTGTGTAATTGGAACGTTACAACGTCACAGTTAACTAAGGAGTAGGAATTTAATTAGTTAGTTCCTAAATTGTTGTCTCACCGTGTACTACTAGCAATTACCGTTTTTAATTGAGTTTAATCTGATGATGGTAATTTCAAAAACTGTTTACCAATGATCACCTAGTGAATGTACTACACAAGTCACTTGATAATAAGCAATTTTTTTCTAAAATATCAATTTAATCGTTACGAAACAGATTCAGGATATCATTATTTCATTTTCATTGTAACAATAGGAAGTTGTTGTTAGGTTTGGATTACTTAAAATGTACGCTGTATTTATTTTGACAAAAATATACTATCCATTTAATATGTACTTTGCGGCATTGTATACTCAATAGCATACACAATATTAACTAATTCTTAATGTATGCCTGTATTAAAATTATTTACACATATTTTAAATGTGATTTTCTTTAATTAAAAAAAAAACCAAAAACAACATACATAGTGGTAAGCTGGAAATTACAGTTGAACATTTAACAGAGATAGATAAATTGGTGCAATTAATCGAATCACCTATTTTTGCATGTAAGTATTACAAAAATATGATAATAAATTTGTTTTGATAGAGTTAATGTATCTAACCTAGTAATAATTTCGTGTGATGTCCACCTCGGATGGTAATTAATTAAACTTTCTATCTAAATTTATTATTTATTTATTATATTTAAATGATTTGCAAACATTTGCTTTTATGCTTTTCAGCTTTACGATTAACTCTAGTGTCTCAAACACCTGGTTCTACAGATGCAAGAAATTTAATTCAAGCGTTATTTGGTATATTAATGCTATTACCACAAACTGATGCATTTATATTATTGAAAAATCGTTTACAATGTATATCTAATTATTGTCATAATTCAATGTAAGTATATTTATATATATACATATATCATATATATATATATATACTAACAAATTGACGCGTTTTTTTAGAGGTACAAATTCACTTGCAAGCAAAAGTAATATAAATTTTGATGAATTATTAAAACATTTCCAACAAATTCAAAATATTCATCATCAACAGAGGATAACCCAAAGAAAAAGAAGTGTAGCATTATGGGATAGTGGTTTACCAAAAGAACAGCAGTGACATAAATTAATTATACGACATATATTTTGAAGTAAATACAGATAGTTCAGTCTATATTCTGTCCGTATACAGTATTTTAGGATAACTTTGTTATAATTACTTATTTGGCGTATCATCCTTTGAATATTTACTACTATTTTATTGCTAAGCATATAATATTGTTTAAATCAATTATATTATATAATATTTTCCAGATATAAATACTTTATCATATAATTCCAAAATATTTTTATGTTTTATTTCTATATTGAATACCACTAATAAGGTTTCAATCATAAAGGACGTCAAATTTTAATGCATACCTGCACTTACATTGTGCAGTAATACAATACAATATCAAATGTCAACCCGTACAATTATAATTGAGTTTATTCAAGCGGAAAAAAATCAATAAAGTTATAAATGGTCTGATTGTTAGCAGTTCCCTTACTATTATTAGATATTATTTCAAATAATTACTTGAAACAAAGACGATAGCCCCCTACTTTTTAGAAACTACTACGTGAAATTGACATACAATCTTATCATGATGCCGTTAACATCGGATGAGAATAAATACAGATTACGTAATACACAATTTAACATTCTAAGGATAGAATAGAAAAATTTATATAACATGTAAATAAAATTGATAAACGTATCTGAGTAATCTGATTAAATTAATAATACAATAAAATGTGTGCAAATTACGATAGTAATTAAGTATGGGCAATAGTGTGCATGAGTTACGATCAAAAATTACTCTGTTCACACATTCCTTTCGCACTAATTTGTGAACTATGCATAAAATATCATCATTCCATGGTAATGTAAGTGTTTGTATTATTATACACTTATCGACAAATTTATGTATAATAAATAATTGGGTATTCTATGTACAACCTGTGTAGCTAATGAAATTAAGTAAAAAAAAATAAAAGTATAAACGTAATTAAAAAATAATCTTACTTGGTACAATACATTTATTTACTTATTATAATGGATAATTTAATAAAACGTCTTGTCTCGCCAATTCCAATAACATAGGATCATCAAAGAATTTATTAATAGACACATCTTCTGATAAACCTTTTCTTCTTCGTGTTTTTATCATAAATTCTCTTGCTAAATGTGTTGCCGGTTGCGGTTCTAAAGGCCGTATCATTATACTCTTATCCAATGGATCTCCAGGTACAATCTAAAATAATGTT